>CAJUYI010001312.1:42290-58787 GCA_910591695.1 Galerucella pusilla
CTTCTTCTTCTTAGACTTCTTTCTCTTTTAAGGTTAGTCTTCACCTTTACTTACCCCCCGGGCTCTGACGACGACTCGGCGGAGAAGTACTTATACATTTTATATATATATATACATATTCAACCGCCGACATATCAACACCGATGAATATCAATAGAAGGCATACAGTGTTTGCCGTAATTACGTGCTTTTTTATAAAAAATAATCAGAAGCAATAATAACGAATGGATATGTTTTCTATCTAAAAGCTTATTTTTGTTTTTGACATGAGACTGAACCACTGGTTTCATTGGTACCAAAATTGGGAGCACAGAAATCATTATCGGAAATGTTATGTACAAATAGTATTGTTGAGACATAATATATCTTTTTCTGGAATACTTTTCAGCAAAAAAGTAGGGTTACGTGTTACGTAAACTATTCTCGCGGGCAATATAACAAGTTATCTTCATAATCATCATGGTCGGGATTATGGCTAGATCAGTAGAGCTGTGTCCAATCCTATTGATGAGGTGGATTGCTCCTTCATCAGTGCGACTATAATCTCTAATCTGCCCTGGCCTCCTCTGTTATAGTTTTCCATTTCTCCAATACATATTGTTTTTTAATAGGTACTTTTATATCTTTCTCCACCTCATCCTCCCATGTGCAGAATGTTCTTGAACTTCTTTGAAAAAAATGTTTGAATAATTGTCTTAAGAATGTTTTGCGTTTTCTATATCGAGAAAATCCCGAAACCCGACGATTTCTATCCCCAAATACTGCTTCGTCAGATCACTTTTTTATTTTTAGCATCATCTACATAAGCGTGATAAAGTGATCAATAGAATTTTAGAATAAAATAGTGGGTCTTGCAATAAAACAATTGAAAGGTCTTTTAATCACTTATATTCTTCGCTTTTTACTCACTTCCACCTTTACACCGATTTGGGACGACGTTTTCCAAGTAGTTTCCCACTAAGACAGCACAGTGAGATAGCACACTATCTTGATGCAGCCACAATCTATTTCTGTTTGGGAACAGCTGATTTAATTTGGGGAGCGATAGGTTCTGAAGAAACTCTAAATATTTAAGAACTATTGAGGTTTCTTTAAGTCAAAAAGTAATTTGTATTCTCAAATAGGTGGACATTTCCAATAAAAAACTCCCAACCTTCGGCACTCTTACTACATTCTTCTCCTAGTAAATTACAATTTTGAAAACAGCAATGAGAGGAACACCCACTGCACTGAGAAATTAGTTAATCTTGACTGTTGATTTTTTAGCGTCTCAAAACGGCAACTTCCATAGTCTCGTTGTTTTTTATTGGCAACTGTTCCTGTTCCAAAAAAATGTTTGCATTAATTCAGCTCCTTACTTATGTGTGAATTGGCAGTTTTTCCGAGATGTGCAGCATTAACATGTATAGCTGTGGCTCTTGTAGACTTATTCTCTTCATGGTATAATCCTACAGTTTCAATTATATCTTGCAGAGTAGGTATAGAAATTTACGGTAAAAAGACGATGATGTCATTTTCAGTTAATTTCCTGCTTATTAGAGGATGAATATTAATTTACCAACCGTAAATACAAGGGCAATTTACAGCTTACGGGTTGGCAAAACTGCAAGACGTTGTCAGATAAACTGGTAAAATTCCCCAGTTTGTTTTGACCTTTATTGACATTCGATCATCGTCTGATATTTGCAAGTTTTTTTGGTGCTTTCAAATTCATTGTTTGTTCAAGACTGAAAAAACAGTTATTTTCATAACTAATTATTCAGGCAAATCTGCAGTGTGTAGTTGATAAAATGCCGAGGCAGCTGAACAGTAAATGTCAAAAGATGCCGAAATGGGGACCCCGCTTCTCCCGCTTACTGCTGTAAGAGATGTAATGGTATCCACTATTTGTAATCATTACTTATTATTAAGAACTGTCAATCTAACATTAAATTGACTTTCATAGTTTTCGGGGATCGTAGGGGGGATCAAAGTTATAACGATTACATGGGAAAATACATGCCCCTTAATATGATTTTTGACATGTTTTCCTATTTTTTCATAAAGTAACGATTTAATAATTATGTTGGGTGGATAGTTTTCATTGAAACGTTCCGTATGTAAAATTCTACGTTGAAATACCACAATTTTTTCTTAACATCGGACATTCTCGAACGTCTCCAACGACAAATATCTGGCATCACACACGTTGAATTTCTCGATGATCAGAGCGTGGCAAAAAATGCCGGTGCTAGTCCAAAAAAGGGGGGCCAACCCCCAGGGCGCCACCACCGAGTCTCCTGCACGTATCATTCGATGGCGCTTCAAGACCATCGAGCATCTTCTTGCTCGCCGACAAACATCTCAAACGTTTTAATCGAAGCGAGCTTGAATTGCCAGTAACGAGTCGGTATTATACGAGGTCAACCTAAAAATAATTTAAGCAAGAAGCAAATAATTTGGTAAATATATACAAAGATATACAGGGTATACCAACCTTGCGACAAACTTCGGTATATGGGATCTTTTAGGAGATATCAAAAAATGTTATCAACAAAAATAGTGGATGTGTTAAAGGTCCATATTTTGAAATTATATCGAACTATACAGAGTGCTGCATAACTCCGTCACAAACCAAACATATGATTTTTCAAATGGGAACCCCTATATATTATACCGAATTCGGATTGGTTACATTTTTTTGGAGCTCCTGATATAAGGTTTTCGCCACGTTATACAGAGTCCTTTAAAGGATATGGACACGTTTATGTGAAAATCGTAGGTAAATCAACGCTCTGTAGCTTGTTGTACGTTGAAGAAAAAAATGTATTTTGCCAAACAGAGTTTTGTAATATGCTGCAATATCTCCGTATCCTATTAAATTTCAATTACATTCCTTCTTGTATACAGGGTGAACGGAAACTCGAGCCTGTCATTTTCTTTCTTATTTCAAATGAAACCCCTGTATTTTATAGCAAAAATAGAATCTTCGATTATGTAACTTTAATTTTTGTCAAGCATTCCCTTTACCCAAAGTATATAAAAACACAGTTATTGTGTAATATTTATTGTAAAATAAAACTACTGACCTATTATGTGAAAGCATTAAACGTTGTATGTAACAAAAAATCCTAACTAATAATAAATTTTGATGAACAATTTATTCTTAACAAAACTGGCCACCAAAAGTATAATCCCAACCGTAATATTAAACTAAAGGTTCAAAACGTTCACCGTTAACGTCAATGCAGAATAGTTCAAATGATTGACTAACATTTCTCAGCATATCAACGTTAGCAGATCGAAATGCCGCACTAATTATCTCTTTCATGTCATCTCTAATAGCCGGGGATTTTATAAACTTATTCCTCACCCGAAAAAAATAAATATACTTTTGTTAAATCGGGTGACCGAGCTGGCCAATCAATTGGCCCTCTCTTACAGCATTGCATTGATGTTAACGATGTTAACGGTGTACACTCTGAACCTTCAGCTTAATAGTACGGTTAGGATTATACTTTTGGTAGCTAGTTTTGCTTAGATTGAATTATTCATTGAAATTTATCATTAATTAGGATTTTTTGTAACATACAACGTTTATTGCTTTCACATAATAGGTCATTAATAATAGTTTACAATAAATATTAACAGATAACTCTGTTTTTATAAACTTTGGGTACGTACGTACAACAAGCTACAAAGTGTTGATTCACCTACGATTCTCACATAAACGTGTCCATATCTTTTAAAGGACTTTGTATAGCGTGGCAAAACCTATAGTTTCAAAATATGGACCTTGAAGACATCTACTATTTTTGTTGATAACATTTCTTGATATCTCTTAAAATAACCCATATACCGAAGTTTGTCGTAAGATTGGTACACCCTGTATAAGGTGACAAAATTTAAAAAAGGAGATTCATGCTTTTTGGATAGTTTGGTATAGATGTTTGTAGTAAACAACAATAAAATTTTATTGTACATTACAAATAATGCTATTCTTATCTATTTTTATTTTTTTTAATGGAATATAATAGAAATTTTCAGTTACCACATTTAACATTTTCGGTAAACAATATTCAATTATCTCTACTGAATATATCAACTTAAAATGGGTGATTTTCACGACGCGATTTAAAGAAAACCCATAATTTTCGAACAGCTCTCTGTTATATATAATCTGTTGAAACTCTATCTGGGAATACGGACACATTGATAATAATATATTCGTTATGAATCTTTCAAAGTAATAACCATCTCTCTGTTATAAGCAATATTAATTTTTCATCTTATTCGCTCGGAAAATGAATCCCGTAATTTGATGACAAGTATTGTTTTTCCAGTTCCAAGAAAATTCCAAGTCAACCTAAATACACAATCCAAATTATATTTTCAATGTTTCATATTTTCCATTTTCAAATCAATGTTTTGTCACGGTACATATACTTCGATGGCTTTTTTCCTCATTTCTCAGTTGTTTCCTTAAGGTACAGTGACCACCACTTGCCTTATCTCCTTTCTGCTAAGGTTTTCACCCATCTCCTCACATATCTTGTTAGTATCAATTTGAAATTCCATTTTTGCAGTTCTTCTTACCATATGACACATTTTCTTATAAAGCTTTTTTGGTGGATGCACAGATCATCACATCATCTGCAAATGCTCATTATCAATCAATTTGTCATGTAGTTATAGTGCTCTGCAGATTGTGCAAATTGTGCTTTGCAGATTCTTCTTCACACTTCTTTGATCTCGTCATCCATTACCATATAAATAATTTGGGCTTAAAGCTTTCTCTTACGAAGGCCATCGCTAACTTTGAAGGTATCCTATTTCAGATTACTTTTTCTGTTACATGGTACCTCTATGGCAATAAAAAACGCGAGTTATCCCATCTAAATGTCAGTTCCATTATAGGATGAATTTAGATGGAAGATTATACTAGTAACAGTGTATACTCTCCACAAGCAGCAAGAAAAGATGTTGGGTATGTCCTATATACCATTTACAAAGTACCAAAAGAAAATAGAAAATACTAGAAAATATTCGAGCTACTGTGAGGTGAGTACGTCCATTATGACAAGAGTGTGAACGCGCTCATTTGAGCCAATGTATTAATATTTCCGACCACTAACTGTGGCCTATTGCATAAGATTAAGTCATCTTTCGTTTGGTAGCATGACTCTGCATGTTGGGGAAGGTAGTATTTGAAAAACTTCGGAGGTGTCTTCATAAGCCCGACCTCACGAGAAACAGAGTGCACAGTCTGACCTCTCCACCATCAAAAGGAAAGAAAATATATACCTATTTAGCTTACCAAGTACTGAGTTGAAAGAATACTCAAAAAAATGCTCCAATTACTATGTATGTATGTATGTATTTTAGGGTGACATTCACTGAGACCTAAGAGATCTATTGTGCCCCTTTACTTCTACCCAGTTTCTGAGGAAAGTCTCAGAAACTAGTAGTTCCTTTAGTCCTATTTCCCGAAGGAATTTTAGAATGTCTGCAGGCTTCAACTTAGGCAAATGTTCCTCTTCTATCCAGTAATCTCCTGGGTGCTGTGCTCTAGGATTCTGAAGTGCTGTGCAGTTGGGAAGTATGTGGATAAAATTAAACCACAATATTTTTAAATTCTTTATTTCAACGTTTCGGTAGCGTTCCAGCTACCGTTGTCAAGAAAAAATAAGTAGAAATTAATTTTTTTATCCCTAACTGACACAACAGAAAAAATTTGACAACTAGACAATCAAAAATTATTTTGAAGTTTAAGACTGCAAAATTTTGTTATCAAACTTTTATTAAGGTCCATTCATAGTAGATCATATCTGTGGCAAAATGTGAAATGAAACACTTCATTTTATGACATTCCAACGATATGATAGTCTACTAGAAATGGAAATCCAGTGAAGTGCACGTTCCAGGAACGGTTTTTATTGGGATAGCGCGTTTCTTTCGCTTATATTTGAAATGTTGTTAATAAAACGCGTTTCTTAATAGTTTTTTTGTGTATGAATATTTAAGTTTTTTAAATATGTATACTCAGTTTTGTGATTTTGTGTATTGAAATGTGTATCGAGTTCTTTCAAAAGGTTTAAATTTTGCTTTGACTCCAAAAGCAATACCGAAATTAGACATAATAAGTTCAATAGAACAAGTAAGTAACGAATTACCTGAACACGAAAGAGAAGAATATAGGGTACGATGTAAAGTCATATTAGAAAAATCTATTCATTTAAAAAACAATACTACAAAAGCAGAACAAAAATCAATTAAAAATCTAAAAGAAGATGATTCTATAATTATTTTACCGGCTGATAAGGGCAATACTACTGTTATCATGAACAAAGTTGATTATGATTCAAAAGTAATGGATTTATTAATAAATGGCCCTTATACTAAGCTACCAATGATCCTACCAAATCTATTGAAAACAAAATTTATAAAACACTTTTCAAACTCAAGAACGAATTTGCTAGTCGTGAAAGAACAATGTTAACACCTAAATACAGTAAGCCACCACATTTTTATGGTCTGCCAAAAATTCATAAACATACCATTGAGACCAATTTGTAGCACTATTAATTCCCCATGCAGTAAACTATCGAATCATATATTGAAAATTATTGAACCCCTTGCGGGACAGACAAATTCATACATCAGGAAATAGCAATCATTTTATAGAAAAGCTATCAGATTTGAATTCCAACAAAAACCATTATTTGGTAAGTTTAGATGTAGTTAGTCTCTTCACGAATGTACCGGTACAAAAATCAATAGAACTTGTCCAATCAAAATTAGAAATTGATCAGACCCTTACAGAAAGAACCAAATTGAGCGTAACAGCAATAATAGAATTATTAAAATTATGTATAACAAAATAGTATATTACGTAACGTGTGCGGAAAGTGACATTTTTCACACGAGTGGGAAGTATTGTCTCACGAGCGCAGCCGAGTGAGACAATCCCACGAGTGTGAAAAATCACTTTCGCACAAGTTATGTACACTATTTTTCCTACGACCACGCGATATACTTTTACCAAATTAGGCATGTATAATCTTACTTTTTTATGTAGATGTGAGAGGTTTTACATATGTGTATTTGTAAATACTTTATATGGTTTTGATTACTTACCTTTGAAATTGGCCCAGAAAATTGTGATTTTTATGCAATGGAAAAAAGTACCTTTATAAAAAAGTTAGAATTAATATTTAACTTGTTGCCTACCTGTAGGAGATTGAAAGTATTAACTAGCTATTTTAAGGATTCATTGTTCAAATAATTGAAAACGGATATTTATTGTTTTAATAACATGAAAGTCCAATAAATGTCGATATAAACACATTTTATTTTGGAGAATAAATAAACTGTTGTGTATTTATTTTCCTAGCGCTTATTAGTATCTTGCACAAGAACCATAAGCTACAACAGTGGGATGGCCGAGCGGTCTAGGCATCCGTGTGCTTGATTTTTGACAAGCAGTAGGGTGGTTCGAGTCCGGGCTCGGTATTTTTTTTTTTTTATTTTAAATGAAATAAATAGATTATATTATATTATTATATGGACAAATCAACTTAGGAAATAAGCATTTCACATATACATATTAATTTGCGGAGTAAAAAGACTAGCATTTCAACATTCAATTTGACAGCTTTTTTATCCGCACATGTACGGATAAGATTTTTTTCCGTACGCGTATGAATAAAGGTCACTTTCCATAGAACTAGTCAGTGCGATATATGTCACTTTCCTATGTGGTCGTAGGAAAACATATTTTCAATTCAATAATGATTTTTATGAACAGAATTTCGGTCTTGCCATGGGCTCTTGTCTCTCACCAATTTTGTCGAATATTTACATGGAACATTTTGAAGCCGAAATAGTAAATAATCAAAAATTAAAACCAATTGTCTGGTGGAGATATGTAGACGACATCTTCGCAATATGGCCTCATGATTTAATATCTCTTAATGATTTTTTGAAAAATATAAATGAAGGAGAGGAATCTATAAAATTTGAAATTGAAATTGAAAATAACAATTTTTTGCCATTTTTAGATGTTCTTATTAATAAAACATCTACAGGGTATGAAACGAGTGTATACCGCAAACCAACACACACTAATAGATATTTGAATTTTGACTCTAATCATTCTATAAGCGTTAAAAAAGGAATAGTAAAATCTTTATACGATAGGGCCAGAATCATTTGTTCTAGTGATGATCAATTTAAGAAGGAGGAAAATTTTTTAAAAGATGTTTTAAATAACAATAATTACCCTGCAGAATTTATAAATAAGGAGATTAAGCATATAGAGAGGGGCTCATTGTTAATACCCCATAACAATAATATTAATAATTCAGCTAACATAATTTTTAGGAACTTAACAATACCGTATGTTAAGGGTTTGTCAGAAAAAATTAAAAAAATTGGTAACCAATTCAATATTAGAACTAGTTTTAAATCGAATAATACATTGAGATCAATACTAACAAAAACGAAACCAAAGAATGAAGAACAATCTTCAAAAAACTGCATATATCAAATATCATGTGAATGCGACAAATTTTATTTAGGTGAAACATCTAGACCATTGAAAGTACGAATAAACGAACACAAAAAATATATCAAAGATAAGGAATTCTTTAAGTCAGCTATTTGCAAACATGCTGGGGAAGAGGGTCATCAAATTCAATGGGATTCATCAAAAATAATATTAAAAGAACCCAATAATAAAAGACGGAAAATCAAAGAAAGTGCTTTAATACTACTAAATGCTGATAAATGTGTAGCTAGTATATCAGCCGATTGTAGTCAAATTTGGTTACCAATGTTAGAAAGAGGAATTTCCAATAATCAATTACCTGCGTTATCAGGATAGCATCATAAGTTTTTATCCAGGTTTTCTTATGATTTATAATTTGAATAGTTGTTAATCGATACACATTTCAATACACAAAATCACAAAACTGAGTATACATATTTAAAAAACTCAAATATTCATACACAAAAAAACTATTAAGAAACGCGTTTTATTAACAACATTTCCAATATAAGCGAAAGAAACGCGCTATCCCAATAAAAACCGTTCCTGGAACGTGCACAAACTTCACTGGATTTCCATTTCTAGTAGACTATCATATCGTTGGAATGTCATAAAATGAAGTGTTTCATTCCACATTTTGCCACAGATATGATCTACTATGAATGGACCTTAATAAAAATTTGATAACAAAATTTTGCAGTCTTAAACTTCAAAATAATTTTTGATTGTCTAGTTGTCAAATTTTTTCTGTTGTGTCAGTTAGGGATAAAAAAATTAATTTCTACTTATTTTTTCTTGACAACGGTAGCTGGAACGCTACCGAAACGTTGAAATAAAGAATTAAAAAATATTTTCCAAGAAATTAAAAAAATGGTGAATAATATACCACAAGGAACATACAGAAGATATGTGGATAAAAGTTTCTTCTTCCATTCCACAAAATCTGCATTCTTCTTCCTCCACTATTTTGAGCTTTTTCAGGTGCCCATTCAGGCGACAATGTCCTGTTAGAATTCCTGTTTCACTTTGACTTATGCATTCTTTTGATCTCAACAGGTTGTAGTCACCCAGGAGAGTCTTTGATTGTATAAGCCCCACTAGATCTTTGCAATGGTCAGAGCTTCTCTTTTTCTCGGCTTCACTTATTTCTTCCAATATTACATTGGGGCTGATTCCGCAAAAGGGTTCAGGCCCCCAGAAAGATATTTAAGTCCCCCTCTTTGCTAGTTCATCTGCTATTTCATTTCCTTCTATTCCAGTGTGTCTTGGAATCCATAGTAAGGTGACTATATTGTTCTCGTCTAGTTCATTGAGTTTGTCTAGGCATTCAAACACCATTTTGGAACTGATTACACAAGAGCTCAGTGCCTTAATGGCTGCTTGACTATCCGACATTATGATAATCTTTTGTCTTCTGTATCAATATTGAACTGGCGCACTTTCTTATGGCGTGGATTTCCGCTTGAAAGATACTTGGGGTTTTTCCCAAGCTTTCAGAGTGTTTGGTTCCTGGCCCGAACACTCCTATCCCAGTTCCTTCTATTGCTTTTGAGCCGTCTGTGTACCATTGAATGGCATTCTTTCCAAGTCTGGTGATTAAGTACTATAGAAAGAGTAATACCCCATTGCTGTGCACCAAATTACATGAATTCTTTCTGCGGTCAAACTCGGGGCAGCGGCAGAATTAGGGTCTACCCTGTACATAGTTAACAAGATGAAATAGGGCAATTTTTGGACACGATTATCGATAAGCACTCCGTTCTCAAGTCGGAAGTAGAGCTTGTTGGCTCATTGTACTCTGCTCCATCTCCAACCAGTGCTTCTTAGTTTGATAAGAGATGGGTTATAGGGTCTTGATCTTCATGTCACAAACTCTGCAGCTCAGATCCCTGCTATACAGCCCCATTTTATGTAAGTGGTTTCTCACCGGAGCATGGTCCATTGGATAATCTGTAATGATTAGTAGTATTTGTATTATTATTATTATTATGACTAATTGGGAATTTGGTATTATATATGCTATATGGTATTATATAGCACAAGCTTTCCACCCAATCCACATTGTTTAGTGACCAATAAGTAAAAGACAAAATAAACCAAATAAAATGGAAATATCACCAATTTTTTATCAGACCCAGTTTAATACTTTTCTAGTCAACGTTATTGTTAGTTACCCAAGGTACTCGTATAAACAGAAGCTCATCTTTTTAAAATATTCGCGTCGAATTCAAACCCATTCAATCGTTCAGGTTCGTTCAACGTAACTTTTCCCTCGAACAGCCGACGCAACTTCGAGAGAGGTCTCTCGACAAACGTGTAAAATCTAAACATGGTAGTTAAAAGTGTATCGAGAAATGTAATAAATAAAATCAGAGTATGCCCTTATAAAAAGTGGCAGCGACATCATCTCCGACGTTGACAAATGATGGTATATCCTCTCATTGCGAAACGCGGCCTGTAGCGGAGCGGAAAAACTCCGAACACGCCATCATAGCTTCGGTGGTTCTACAGTTGAAATGTAACGAGTGACGACGATGCCGAAGGCAAGTTATCATGTTGATCGTGATGTATGAACAACACCTTCAATGTAAACTGTTAAATTTAATTAGAATTTACTATTAACACATTTCGTTCGACAAGCCTTCGGTGAACAATAAAGAGAAATTTTCGTCAGAGGCGTAGCAAAAATGCGTAAATTTGACTACAAACGAAATATTTTTTCTGGTAGCAGCTTTACAGGAGTATTTCTCAATGTGCCAGACCATACCTTTCCAATAGCCAGATCATCTATTTTTTCCGGCATTACCTAATCCAATATCAAATAAAAGGCTTCCGGTCTACAAAAGGTTGTTCCTGTTTATTCTTTCGCTACTCCAGTGTATACTGGAGGCCACAGTAGTGACGAGCAAAGCAAGACCAGGACCAGTCTTGGTCTTGGTCTTCCTCATTCGGACTTGCTCTTTTTCAAATCGTCCGGTCATGGACTTGCTTGTTCATTTTACCATTTCACTCAGTGCTTCAATGGCTGCTCACTATCCATCAACAAGTCTTTGCCCTCTATCATAAAAAATAAATACTATTGCTAATACTTCATTATCTAGATTGCTTTACCATATTTAATGTTTGAATCAGTATTTATCTTCCATCGTTCAGAGAATGACAAAAATATAAATACGATTGGAACGTCATCTAAACTGAAACAATCCAGTAATAAAAATCACATAGTTACGTCACTGTTAATAATCCATTCATTTATCATTATTAACAGGTTTATTCACTATTATCAACCAGTTCCATCGCTTAAGTCCTATTTCCCAGAGGAATTTTAGGATATCTGCAGGCTTCAACTTAGGTAAATGTTCCTCTTCTATCCAGTAATCTCCCAGGTGCTGTGCTCTGGGATTCTGGAGTGCTATGCAGTTGGAAAGTATGTGGATGAAGGTTTCTTCTTCCATGCCACAAAATTTAGATTCTCCTTTCTCCACTATTTTGAGCTTTTCCAGATGCCCATGTAGACGACAATGTCCCGTTAGAATCCCTGTTAAAACTCTTAGCGCAGTTTTACTTTGACTCATGCATTCATTTGATCTTAACAGGTTGTAGTTACCAAAAGAATATTTGATTGTATAAGCCCTTCTCTTTTTCTCGGACTTACCTATTTCTTCCAATATTGCATTGGGGCTGATTCCGCAAAAGGGTTCAGGCTCCCAGAAATGTATTTCAGTCCCTCTATTTGCTAGTTCATCTGCTATTTCGTTTCCTTCTACTCCAATGTGTCCTGGAATCCATAGTAAGGTGACTATATTGTTCTCGCCTAGTTCATTGAGTTTGTCTAGGCATTCCCAAAACATTTTGGAACCGACTAAACAAGAGCACAGTGCTTTAAGGCTGCTTGACTATCCGATATTATGATAATCCTTTGTCTTCTGTATCCTTCATCAATATTGAACTGGGCGCACTTTCTTATTGCGTGGATTTCCGCTTGAAAGATACTTGGGGTTTTTCCCAAGCTTTCAGAATGTTTGGTTCCTGGTCCGAACACTCCTATTCCAGTTCCTCCTATTACTTTTGAGCCATCTGTGTTTGAAAAGTACTTCCAGAGTTTTTCATATTTGACATTCTGGTAGTCTTTTTTGAGGTGGAACACTGTTTATATCAGATTATCAGAAGTATATTGCCTCATATAAGTAGGCTTCTTCGGGAACTTGATGGCACCGTTTAAGGCATGTTTGGTCTGCCTAAGATGACAGCATTCGATTAGAGGTATTGGTTGGTACCAATTCTCCATAGTTGTTAAGAGGAAAAGTGGACTGGATTTTATGCAGGCGGGCTCTACTAGCGTTCCAAAAAGTTTCCAGGATTCGTGAATTATATTGCTTACTTCGTGTTTGAGGTCTGCTTAGTTGGGTTCGCGTTATTGGAATGCTGCTGGTGGTGTAAAGATCAGCTGCTTCATTGCCAGTTATTTCAAGGTGAGCAGGAAGCCAAACCATGAGCTTTAAGATGTTCAAGAATATATTCAATTGCACATTGAGTGGCTGTTTCATATTTCATTCACTGTATACAATGCTGGAACATTGATAATATTTCCAATAAAAACTACAAAACTAACTGAATTTGTTGGTTTTTATATTGATTATGTAACCTCCGCTTGTTTTCCATTAAATATTGTAGTCTTTTTCTATGAAACAATATTGGAATGGATAACGTCCGATTAAATTTAAAAACTGTTATCTCTGAGAAGTGTCAATCTCCGCCTGTGTTCAACGAACAAAAGTATCCAGAATGCTCAGTGAATTCACGATCAATCAGTCAATTGTCTGCGCATGTGTACTTGTTATTCTTAGAGACAATCGCTAGATGTCACCTGTTTTTTACGACTGTTAATTTCAGACATGTCTCGTTGCAATTGTCACTCTGTCGACTCCGAAGCCGCTACGATGTTTGCTATAAATCGCACAAGAAACAATTGAAGATATTTTGTTTAGATACAACCGTTTACGGTCTACTGGGAATTTTTAATTACGCACTTTTTATGGCCGAACAAGATTAAATGAGTATTACGGAGAGATAAAAGGATTTCTTTATGTAGTCCACGGTTTTATTTATTTTAGGGGATTTTAAAATGGCAATTATCATTTTATTTGCTTTTCTGGAATGATCCTCACAAAAAGAATGTGTGAGACACTTTTGGAGTTATTCATTATGAGCTTTGAATGTCTACTTCAAATTAATAAATAGGTCCTTACGAGACCACAATCTGCTTAAAACGTCCTACATAGTATCTACTGGGGTTCAAACATGTAGATAATACATTGAGCAGTACCATCTTCACTTGATCCCGAGCGACGTCTAGGAACCACAGAGACACTACAGATAGAGCCAAAAAGCCAAAAGGCGCTGTGTAAGTGAGAATGTTCGTCTGAACTCCGGTGAGAGAGAAAGAGACAGACGATCACAGGTTTTTCTGTATTTAACTGTCTATATATAGCATACTCGCTATTAGAGAAAGACTGCTCAAAACTTTCTATCTCCCTTTCACTAAATTGTTGCCTCTATCTGTAGTATCCCTATGCTAGGAGCTTCCCTAGAATTTGGCAAAGAGAGATTTGTTGAAACACATAAACTGCGAACGAATGGTCTGCTGGAATAAGATACCAGTCACAAGAATAATTGTAGCGGCTTCTTGTAAAACAATTCATCTTTAGAAGAAGAAATGTGCACATATTTCGTATTGCTGCGACTGCTAAGCGAATCAGGTCAGACGACTCTAGGAGCTACGATATTGTGCCTTGAGGTTGAAGATATACCCACCCGGTCAACTTCCTTGTAAAAGTTGTACTTGAAGGGAAGATCTAATAAGGACTAAGGCAATAGTAACCAAACCGACCTATGGTCTGCATTGCCTATCTCCATAACAATGTCCGTATATTCTGGATTTTTCTGGATGTTTTGGTACACCAAATAATTTTATTACCGAACAGTAGCATCTAGGATAGCAGCCAAGTTATAATTTTCCTCTACCACCCCAATATCATTCGTCACCAGCTAAATTAATTTGTCTGTGGATGGTGAATGGTAATGTCAACCTAATTTGAACATATTGGCTAGCTTCTTATCAAAAAGTTACTGTATACTGTTATGTTGTATGGTATCCATGGTTTCTAGTACTTTTTATAAACTTGGATATATAAAGGAATAATTTTCCGTGAATTTTAGTAGGAATTGCGTAATTATTGAAGAGTTTGGAATGAAAAGACACATGAGATACCCACAATATGAAGTCGTAAATGAACAGATAAATCTAGGAAGCTCTCCACTATTAAACTGTCTTCTTAAGTGAAAATGGTGAAGATCTGGAGATAAAGTTTTCCTTGATTTCCCATTTCATTGCTCAGTTATACTGATGTTCAAAGGGAAAATATATCCTTCTTTTTTTCTCAATATTCATAATAAGTCTCTATTTGGCCTAGCTAAAAGATTAAACACAAGATAGGAATCACATCAAAAATAACTTCTGTCATTCTGTTGATGATCTGTATCTGTGGAGTAGGAAGGGTGAGTGTAGGCTTACAGGAGTTAGGCCACATTGTACATCCTCCCGAAAAGTTGTCCTACTGGATCATCGTCCATCCTGTCCTTCCCAGGTAGGTAGACAGGTCACTAGGATACATCTCCTTTATATCGTTATGTGTAGGCCAAGACTCACCGAACACACACTCTCATTGACGATAACTCCGGACACTCGCATGAGACATGCCTGACAGTTTCATCTTCCTGTTCACACATCCTGCATAGAGGTGTGCCCATTAGCCTCATAGTATGGAGGTATTTTCTTAGTTGACAGTGGCCAGTCAGAAATCCTACTGTTAAACGTAGGTTTTTCCTGGTCATCGCCAAATATTTCTTCGGCTCTAGCTTCCCAGGGTCGCCCAGGGAATTGATGCCCTTGATATTATGTCAATATTTAGATGATTCATCAATATATATTTTTATACTTTTCCTTTGAATGTGAAATTAATTAGAAACAGTTTTTATCAATAATATTAATGTAGTAGCTTTCACAAAGTAAATATCCAAACAGTAAACTCAATTATTTAGAGTAGATTTACAGCGTTTGATTTAGATTTTAATAAACAGTTTTTATAAATGTTCTTTGTGTTCTGTTCTGCTCCAAATGGATTCCCTCTATATTTCTAGGCATATACATTTTGCAGATAGTAATAGACTGGCAGCCCATGCAACGTGTAGACTTCATTATTTTAAATGGAAACAGTTTTCACCATCGAGTAAAGTGTGAAAAAACAAGTAGAATAAGGCTATTGCCCAAGACCCAAACTTGCTAATCGATGCTACAGGGGACATTAAAAATCATATTTGGAAAATTATCAACAATTTTAATAGATGTTTACATCAAATTTCGTTTGTATATCTGGAAATTTGATAAAATTTGTTGCTGTAAGTACCTTTACCTTAGTGTTAACAATAATATCAATAAAAATATATTTTCATAGTTTTTAAAATCCAATTAATGACATGCTTTCCGAATTTCATATAAACTGCTCTGTATATGTGATAGGACGACATTTTTGTTGATAACATTCTCGATGGGGTCGAAATTTTTTCATTTGTCGACTTCTGTTTCCCATTTCTGGGTAGTTATTTATCCGAAAGCAATCTAAAAAACTGTCATGACACGATATAACACCGAATCACAAAGCGTATGTCATATGTTACCACGTCACATCGAATTGGATGAATCTATGATAGGAATAAAGAGCGAAAGAGTCGAAGCACAAGCTCGATGCTGTCCTCTTGTCATTCATCTAACTCTCTAATTGCATATCAAATATCTTGAAGAATATAACAAAACGTTCTTTGGTTTTTTTTCCTTGCATGTTGTTTGGTACAATACAATTGAAGGTTGAATTAGATGAGGCTTTTACTTGATGTAGATCCATACTAAATGA
>CAJUYI010001313.1:5504-32051 GCA_910591695.1 Galerucella pusilla
TTATCAATTTTTCGAAAATATCTCAAAATTTTATACATTTTTTTTGGAGATACCTTGTAATTTAATGAATTTTTTATTAATATATCTAAAAGTATATTTCAAATCAAATAAATTACAGTATATTTGAGACATAATTAGGTAAGTTTTAACGAAATTTCGTAAAAAAAATACTTTTTTTAAAAAAGATGAAAATAAAAAGCCAAAAGCTTGGTTATTTGAGTTTTTCACATAAATTTTGAGGTTATGTGTACAAATTGTGGATACAAAAGTTGTAAATCTTTTTTTTACCCACAACTTTGCCATTCAACTTTTTTCCGTAGGACTTGTAGTTTTGCCGGAAATCGGGATAAACCATTTTTTACCCTTGAAAACTCACCCCCTCCCACTTCCCGAACTCGGATCGCCCGTAATTGATTTTTTATAACTTTTTATATACGAAACTATCAGGAATATATTTGGAATTTATCTGGAACGATGATCTGCCTCCTGGACTTCTTTTTGTCAAATTCCTTTAAATAAATTATATTTCTTACCAGGTGAGTACTTGTAGAGTGTGGCCGATTTGTTTACGTTTTTAACTGTCGCGCACTTGTCACTGTTCACCACCTTTTACCAACTTATATTACTTAATATTTAATTATACAATTTAATTCTAGTTTATATTTTCCAAAATTATTATTTGTACTAGGATCAATCAATATTATAATGTCACTTTTACGAGGTCGTAATAATAACAAGAAAAAAAATTTACCTTGAGGATCTGTTGCTTCGCGTCGGCCGAAACGTCCGATCCATACCCTCTTCGTGTTCCTGGAACAAATACTGCAGATCGTAGGAGTATTCAGTTTCACTGTTTGAGCTGCACGATTCACAATACCAAGATCCAGCTGGAACGTCATTGAGAGGAGGGTTTAAGCAATAAAGATGAAATCCTAAATCGCATCCGTCACAGAGCAGCATTCTATCTTCGTGATCATTCGATCCACATATTTCACAAAATGTCGGATCTTCAAAGATATCCACTTCGTTTTGAGGTACCGGACGTTCTATTGGGATTTGTCTGATTACTTTGCCATTTAAATTGGCTCTCACCAGTATCAAGCTAAATACAATAAAAATTCATTAGTCTACTTCACTTTAATGTATTTAAAATTTACCTATATTCTTGTCGATCAACCGGACATGTGTTAACATTCTTTGACCATTCCTGTATACAATCCAAGCAAAACATGTGATCACAAGCCTCTGGAGTACCAATTTCTTGATTTTTGAATGAAACCAAGCAAATAGGACATTTTTCAGATTGGCCGTCACTTAATTCTGATTCAGAATCATTTTTAATCAACTGCATTCCATTTTTTGGTTGTGTTTCATCCTCTAGATCAGAAAAATCTGATTCCCACTGGCTTGTGGAACTGTCATCATCAGAATCACTTTGTAGTCTTCTTGGATTTATAGGACGATGTTGACCTATGTCAGAATCATCTGAATCTTCTACATCTGAGTCAGTGTCAACTCTCTGTAAAATATTGGTAACAATTAAGTTGAATATATTAATAATTATAATTAGTTGCAAAAATTAACATAACAGCCATGGTTGAAATCCTGAAACATTCTTTTTAACAAATTTATATTGACATAATTTTTGTATGTAAGTTTAAATAAATAAAAACCATTGACCTGCCACTAAATTCAATGTTTTACTTTAAATTTGTACGAATATTTTTGTGATTTCTTCAGAGTTTAAAAACCCATACCATAATTTTCCTCTTACGGTTGTTAAGTATTGGACTGCTATCACTGTCCCTTGAATCTAATCTAACTGCTCGTTGCCTTCTTAGTCTCGAAGATGATGAATTGCCTATAATGGGGCTTCCACTGGAAGTGCTACCTGGACTATCTTCTAGTCTTCGCAATTTCCTCTTGCGTTTTGGTCCGGCATCACAGTCTTCACTGCTACTCATTTTTGATATTTCACAAAAGTTCAAAGCATTGATTTCGTTGGCAAATTTGTAATTTTATAACTTCATTAAACAGTGAGTGCCTCAATAATCGAATACACTTTATGTTTCTACGACTAAAACAAATTTTATAAATCAAGTTGACATGTCTAATTTTTCTCCGTCAATGCCAAAATGGCGTAATCGGGATTAAAAAGGATTGTTCTTTTCACCTGAAACTACTAGCTCATTGCCATTAAACAAAGATGAGTATACTTTTTATGTGTGCTAAACAAAGACGTATACAAAGTTCTGGAGGTGATCAATCGAAAAGAACAGTCTACTGACAAGAATCTTGATCAGTTAGACAAGGAAATACGAAAAAGAATCCAAAAGAGAGAGACATAAGATATTCAGAAATGTATACTAAACCAATTATTATTTTTGCCGATAATTCTATTTAAATTTTTGGTGTAATAATACTTTAAATTAATGTAAAACGAACAACAAAAGATGTAATGACTATTTATGTTTATTTATGTTTTCTTGACTTATGTATGTTCAATCCTACTAAACTATTATAATTAATTTTAGCAATGTTTATATGCACGGAGGCTACGTCGAGTAGCTACTTCTTTTGTGTTGGGATCAATAGTTTCTGTCACATGTCAAATATATTCCCATCTCATTTTCAACAATTAAAAATTGCATTCCCCATCTCAGTTATTTAATTTTCTATTGATAGCACTGAGCAGCTGTTCAGTGCATATTAAAAAACGCAAATATTTCAACTACTCTGAATAATTTGAGGTGAGGTAACCATAAAGATTAAAATAAGTATATTTGGATTACCAATAATTTAAAAACCGTCACAATGCAAGGAATGAATTTAAAATCTTTACAAAAACACAAAGCAGTAAGTACCTGTTCTACAATCTAGCAACTGGTTTAATTTTGTATGAATTGTTCCTAACCTCAACTCCCCATTGTTATGTCATAGAATATGGCACTAGATATTATTCAAATTAATAATCTCGCAATTTTCAGTTAATTCCATTATATTTTTGTGTTGGACTGGGGTGTGCCGGAGCGCTTTTCTACACTCTAAGATTAGCTACCAGAAATCCTGATGTACAATGGAACAGATCAGGCGATATCTCCAATGAAGAATTCAGAAAGAAGCAATACAAGGTATAATATTGTTTAGTAATATTTATACATTTATTAACAGTATTATTTTGTTTCAGTTCTACTCTCCCAATGTTGACTATTCAAAAGTAGAAAGTCCTGCTCCAAAATACTAAAGTAATTGCATACTAGTAGTTATTATATTTAATGTAAATTTTTTCCATAACTTATAATTGTCACCAGCGGTGATATATATCTTGATTAAAGCTGTGTGAAGTAGTTATTATGCACGATTATTTAGTAAAGAACCTCAATCTTTCTTTCCAGCCCACTGCAATGTCTAAATAAAATTCGTCATTACAAATTTTCAATATTTTATTTTACTTTTTATACAAAAATCTTATACTATATAATTTATAAATCTTAATATAATATATTTACACTTATTGTCATAGTATCTTAAGTTAATATAAACAAATGTGGTACATATTTTACTAAACAAAAATTTATTTAATTCAAATTAAAACTACATTTTTATGAACACAAATTGGCAGTAAATTTTACTTATATAAATTAAGTATTTAAGAGAAACATGCTTCTCCAATCTCAATCCAGAAGTATTGATTACGATCTCCAGTATCTCTAATTCCAATATCAACTATTGGTAATCTTTGGGGTTTGTCTGTAGCATACACCAGCACTGAATCAGCCCATTCGTCTCTTCGATACTGTAAAAAAAAATTTAATTTTACCTCAAATACACAAGTTTTTGCTGTACTAAATTAGGAGCATATTCATGTACCCAGTGTCCCAAATAAATATATGTGGTGCAGTACTAAAGACTTACCCTGCATTCATCACTGATAACTTCGTATTTTAGTTTTCCTTTAGGTGTGATTTCAACGTCATTCCAGGTCAATAATTTAATTCCCTTTCTAAAAGTATGTCTGGTCGCGTCGAAGTAAGCCACGGATTTTTTACAGTGATACGTTATATTTTGAGAAGCTTTCGAAGAAAGTAGATGTAAAAATGATATTTGGGTACTATCAGCTTTGTAAGTCATCTGCAACAAAAAAAATATCGAGTATGGTGCATTTTATTAATGCTTTATACTTTTATACCTTCATGCCTTGTTGTACTTCTCCAAGCCAAATTTCAGGTTCGTTTCCTTGATAATGTACTTCAGATGATTTTATTGGGCTCGGCATTATACACGTGGCTTTCTCCTCCATTTTACAGTAAACCAGAATTGCGTCTTTAATGTCTCCACCATTAGGATCTATCCAATATTGCCCTGCAAACGATATAACGTTTCAATAAATAACACATTTCCAGTAATAGAAATATCTACCATCTTCTGAATCTGGATAAGCGGCTTTGATATCTCTGCAAGTTTTTCCCGGAGAATTTTTCTGTCCGTTCGGCTTTCTTAATTTTTCAAAAGATGTTTTAAGCTGCTCGAAAGCTTTGTCTATCAATTCCCTAGTCTCTTCTGGAGTTAGTTCTTTGCCAAATATTCTTGGTGGCTGATCATTCATGGGATCCGGACCTTTTTGGTTGTTTTGTCCTTGAGATAATAAGGCGGCTAAGCTTGCAGCATCGTAATTGATTCCATCACCAGGTGGTCCTGGAGGCCCCGGAGGTCCTAAACAAAAACAGATACTGTAAATAAAAAAAGATATAAATATGAATAATAGATTTTACCTGAAGGTCCTTGTGGTCCTTGTCTTCCATCTTTTCCGGATTCTCCTCTTGGACCTGGAGGTCCCATGAAACCTTGTAGTCCATTACTTCCATCTCTTCCTGCTGGCCCTCTTGGACCAGTATCTCCATCTTTTCCTGGTAAACCTCGTTCTCCTGCTGGACCTCGTTCACCAGGAGCACCCTAAAACCAAAATAAGGTTTTATTATAGCTGTTTAAATTCAAAAATATATTTATTGACCTGTTGTCCTGGTAAACCTTGTAGTCCCATTAAGCCAGCATGTCCTTTTGGTCCCATCAATCCCATATCACCTCGATCTCCTTTAGATCCTTGAAGACCAGGAGCTCCCGGCTTACCTCTTTCTCCAATTGGACCGTCTGCTCCGGGGGGTCCTTGTTCTCCACGAGAGCCTCTTTCTCCAGTCATACCAGCAGGTCCTGGTGCTCCAACTGGGCCCTAAAATTTGTGTAACTGTCATTGATGTGATACAATTTTTAATATTTGACACTTACTGGTAATCCAGGAGTTCCTATAGTTCCAGGTTGTCCAGGCAGACCCTGAGGACCTTTGTCACCTGGTCTTCCCGAAATTCCCGGTAGCCCAGGTTTTCCTAGATAATATTGAAACATTTATAAATTGCACAACCGGAAAATATTTATTTATCAAGTTTAAAATTCTTATTATTTTATATTACCTGTAGGTCCTTCTGGACCTTGATCTCCTGTTGGTCCCGGAGGTCCAGGTAGGCCTGATGGTCCTTGTTGTCCTGGCGGCCCCTCATTTCCTGGTTTTCCAGATACTCCAATTTCTCCTTGAAGTCCTCTAATACCTTGATTCCCGATGGGCCCAGTTGGTCCTGGATATCCCGGTAGTCCCCTTTCTCCAGCGGGTCCTTGAGGACCGATTGGCCCTACAGCGCCGGGAGAGCCTTCGTTTCCTCTTTCTCCTTTAGCACCTTCCAATCCAGGAAGTCCTGAAAGACCTTGTGGACCAGGTAGGCCCTGTCTGCCTGCGTCTCCAGTGGATCCTTTTATACCAGGTGGTCCCTGAGGACCTGGTGCTCCAGCACTTCCAGGTAGTCCCTGTAAATATATTTTTTCAAATTCGTAAAATACATTTTAATGTAAAAAATCTTACAGATGGTCCAGGCTCTCCAACCCTACCAGGAGGTCCCATGATTCCAGCATCTCCTCTAGGTCCAGATTCTCCTCTAGCACCTTTTGCTCCAGTTAATCCTATAGGTCCCTGTGGTCCAGACTCACCGGGTTTACCTATTAGACCTGGATTACCTTGCATACCTTTCATACCAGTAAAACCTCTGTCTCCCTTAACTCCTGGCAACCCTATTAGACCTGGTGGCCCGGGGAATCCTTGAGATCCAGGAGAACCTGCTGCTCCTCTTTCTCCTGGTGCACCTGGAGCACCTTGTTCACCTTAAATCAAACAATTATAAATATAACAGTTTAACAGGATTTAATTTTAAGCCACCAACCTGCAACTCCAGGTGATCCTGGTTCTCCTGGTGCTGCCGGTTCGCCTGGTGGACCAGGTGGTCCTCCTGGTCCAATTAATCCTCGTTCACCTTGACGTCCAGCAGGACCTTCCGGTCCAATAGGACCGGCGGATCCATGTTCACCTTTTTCTCCTTGTGGTCCAGTTTGTCCTCTCAATCCTGGTAATCCCATTGCACCTGGTAATCCGGGGTGTCCTTTAGATCCAGGTAACCCATCTGGGCCCTGTGATATTTCAAAATAGTATTAAAACAGAAGTCAATCATATTAAATATGAATACTTACTGGTGGACCGTCAACACCTTGAGCACCTGCTGATCCTTTTATACCTTGTATGCCTTGTGAACCAGGACCTCCACGTTCTCCGGGAAAGCCTCTTTCGCCTCTTTGTCCTTGTGGTCCTGGAGCCCCTATGGGACCTTGTACACCTGGCTCTCCATCTTTTCCTGGTTGCCCAGGATTTCCCATAGCTCCAGGAAGTCCCTATAGAGAATATATATAAATTAAAATGCATTACTATTAAATTTAAATTTACCTGGAAACCTCTTGGTCCGTCAACTCCTGGAGGTCCTCGTTCACCATCAATACCAGATGGTCCAGGCGGACCCTGAGGTCCAGTATGACCATCTTTTCCAGCGTCACCTCTAGGACCTGCTGGTCCTGGAGGGCCAGGCTCTCCGTCTTTACCTGGTTCACCCTAAACAAAATTATAATAAAAAATCTCCAAGTCTAATAATTATATTTTACAAAACACATACGGATAATCCCCTTTCTCCTGGAGCTCCCAAAGGTCCTGGAAGTCCCTGTATTCCTTGTGGTCCAGGCTCTCCTTGTTTTCCGTCTTGTCCTGGTAGTCCTCTTTCTCCTGGAGAGCCCGGCTTTCCAGCTACGCCAGTTCTACCAGTTATACCTCTAATTCCTTGCAGACCTGGCGCTCCTTGTCTACCAGGTTCTCCTTGAGAGCCTCTAGGACCGGAAGGGCCAACACTACCTCTTTCTCCGGATTGACCTGAAGGTTAAAGTGTTGGTGAAAATTTTCAATTATATTGTTAAATAATTCACCTTTTGGTCCTGGTGCTCCATCTGGACCTGGAAGACCTCTTACTCCAGCAATTCCACGCTCACCAGCAATACCTTGAGCTCCAGCAGGTCCTCTCATTCCACGCTTACCGCGTTTACCTTCTGGTCCTGTTAAGCCGGGAAGTCCTCTTGGACCAGGTGAGCCTATTTCACCTTTCATACCATTTTCACCTCTGTAACCTCTTTCTCCAGGAAGGCCCTAGAAGAAGAGGGAAAACAGTTTACTAACCAGAAATATATTGCAAACAGTTATTTACAGAAATTCCCTTAGATCCGGGTTGACCGGGACTTCCAGCTAATCCAGGTGGTCCTCTTGCTCCAGGAAATCCTGGAGGTCCCACTATTCCCGGTGATCCTGCGTTTCCTTTTTCTCCTGGATATCCGTCTTTTCCTGCGGGTCCTGGTGGTCCTGATTCTCCGGGAGAGCCTGGCCTTCCAGACTCACCTAAATATAACACATTTTGAATTAAAGTTTGAATGTCTACCTATAACTTAGTGAATTACCTCTAGGTCCTTGGAATCCTTGACTGCCTTTTGGTCCTTGTCCACCTTGATCTCCTTTTGCTCCTGGACTTCCCGGAAATCCTGGCGATCCTGGTTTTCCATTCGCACCCTTTTAAGAAAATATGAATATTCACAATGATTTTATTTTTAATTAATTATCTCAACAACTTACAGGCAATCCCGGTGGACCAGCAATTCCATCAATTCCTCTTAATCCAGGAGGTCCAGGTGGTCCTTCTCTACCTCTTTCTCCCCTTGGACCTGCTGGACCTATAGGACCAATTGGTCCCATGGATCCCGATACACCCTGTGATCCTTTCTCACCCCAAGCACCTTGTTCTCCTTTACTACCATCCAAGCCTGGGAATCCACGGTGTCCTTTCGCTCCTGGTAATCCTGGCATACCTGGAAGTCCTCGAGGTCCCGTAGGACCTACAGAACCAGCTACTCCAGGTTCACCGTCATCTCCTCTTTCCCCCTTGAAAATTTAACAATTAAAAAGTACAATAATAAGCTCATTTTTGTGCTTACGTCTTTTCCAGGAGGTCCTGGTAATCCTCTAGGTCCGGGTGGACCGGTTGGTCCACTTGCTCCAGCTTCTCCAGTCTCTCCACGGAGTCCTTGAAAACCTTGTGGACCTGCAGGTCCTACTGGTCCTGTAAATTTAAAATGAGTATACTTTGTTATAAAAAATATTTGTTGTAAATACCTGGTGGTCCTCTTGATCCTACTGGTCCAACTTGAGCTTGAAGGTATTGGAAAGGTTCTGGGTAACTAGGACCTTTATCTCCGCTAGCTTGATTTTGAGACAACTGGTGATAGAAAGCTGATAAATCAGGTAAAGGTCCAGGTGGTCCGGGTGGACCTGGAATACCAGGATTTCCTGGGCTTCCGGGTATACCAGGGTCACCAGGTATTCCCTGTTCTCCAGGATCTCCATGCTCTCCTTGTGGTCCTAAAATATTTTCCATTAAATATAATTTATTGACTTGAAAAATGATATTACCTTCTACAGGAGTGGCAAGCTTTTGCAGACAATCACCATCCGTATTGCATTGAATCTTTCCTCTGACACAAGTACACTCAGTGCACTCACCCACCTTCCATTTCTGCTTGTCTTCGTACAGCTGGTTGTCTTGTTTGCAGCTAAACGATTTTTCAGTAGTTGGGGGAATCACATGAACATCCACGCTACCAGTAGGTTGGGGGTTTCGAGGAGTAGGACGTTCGTTATCTGGCTGGACAAAAATCTCCGTCGTTCTTTCCGGATAACGGGATCGAGGACGTTCATTTGCTGGCTGGGGAGTCGTTAAGGGAGGAAGGGTAGAAGAATACGTAGAAGGTGGAGATGATGTGGCTAAAAATATAAATAAAAAATTGTTTTCTAGAATAAAAGTAATAAGAGGTAGGTACTCACGCTTCCTCGTTTCATTTTCATCGTAATAATCATCATACTCATCTAGTCGGCCGTATTCATCTAGATCGCTGGGTTCTTGATTTTGGACATCGCTAGTTTGATCTGGATCATCTGTTTTGAGTTTTTCTTTCGATTTATGTTTACTACTTGATCTTGCTGTTACTGAAGGACTTGTAATTATTATGGTTACGAGGATAACCAGTATGCAGGTATTGAAGTTCATCCTTCAACACAAATTCGAAAAAAATAAAGTGAATAAGAATGAAGGGAAGTTGTAGTGAAATGAGGACAGTAAAAAAGGTACACACTATATAAGCAACAAGATATAAATAATAAATTTGTCAAATAATATAGATACAGGTAGATTTCATTTCAAGCTAAAAAATAGAAAAAAACCTTTCCGATACGCATAAATGATTACTTTGACGGTAAATTTTTGGTAGTAAAATTGTCTGCGGAAAAATAAAAAGGAAATATGTAGATTCGATTTTTTATACTCAATTATGAAGAGCAATTTTAAAAAAATCCATATACAGGGTGTTTTTTTTTGCGAAAGACGAGTTTTGAAATTTTTTGTTGAACCGGACCTGCATTATCTTTTTGGAGATGCTTTTGATGGAGTTTCTAGGTAATGTTTATTAAGTGTACCAAATTTCAAAATAATATACAGGGTAACTCGTAAGTTATGAGGTTCGAAAGAAATAGGATAAATTTATAAAACACCCTGTATCTCGGATATAAAGTGCAGAAGAGTGATCCCCATCTACAGTTAAAGTTAGGCCCTTTCCCAATGAAACATCCTGTATAACAATAAAAATAGACTTATTTAAAAAAATCGCACTACCTAGCTTAAAATAATAAAACAGAAGAAGCAACTAACCTTTTAAAACCACTAAAGGGGCACCAAAAAGGGCCCTAAAAAATCGCGTGCCCCGTTCCAGGGATCGCACTATATAAACCAAAAGACACTTACACAACTATTTATCTATTTGAGCTAGAACCGTTTGGAGGGAGATATCGTGTTTTATATTAACGCATATTTTAATTACATTGCGTATAAGATCGCTCCCACTCTCAACATTTTTCTAATAAATAATGGATTTGTCCTAAATATTTCCAGAGATGGACTTCACATTATAATAAACTTTTCAGCTTAAAAGATTTAGTTGGAACAAAAATTATATTGTAACTTTAAGTAGGTGTATATACCTTCATCATTCCCTAGATTTTATACACTTGGAGTATAATAAATGAACATGAAGATGGTTGTAACAGCATGTAATTTTAATTTTCAACAAAAAAACTTTATATAGATTTATTATATTATTTATTGTACGGTCCTGGCCGTGTCTCAAATATAGAAATTGATAGTGTTATTTACCATAAAGATTCAATTTATTTTTTAAATTAAGGATACATATGGTTATTGGTGTTTTTGGGGTCGTGAGTTGATTTATATGCAAATTCGTTTAACAACCCTCAATTAGACGTATATGTGTATAAAATTGAAATAATTAAAAGCTCTTTTTACAACTAGTACAACTGTATAATAATATAAAATGCAATTGCATATTTCAAATGCAACTTTCTAAAAATACACGAAAATAAATCGTTGTTTATGTGATTCCGTCATACAAAAGAATAATTTGATTACTGTTATAAAAATAGACAGTTCTGGATATAAATTACAATTTTCTACATTGACAAAATGACCTTAATTAATGTTATTTAAAATATTCCACATAATCTCAACACATAGACAAAATTATTTTAAATCCATGGACTTCTCATAGGATATTTTTCATCTTTAAAGATTTGGTTAGGTTTGGGGGTGTAATTACCCCTCCAAGCCTCGATTTTTGCACCTGCAGAATGTTTTTTGTTTTATTTTCTAGTGATACGATCTCTGAAAACATATTATGATCCCATTTTTATGTATTTTACTTTTCTTATTAAGATAACTTTCATATTCATTACCCCCTAACCAGTACCCTTGATACGTCACTGGGTTTGGCTATGGCAAAACAAAAACTAAATAAAAGGGAATCCTTTAAAATGGTATTAAGATTAAAAAGGTAAAATAAAACTACAGATGTGAAATATAAAATATTCCTAAACCTATATAATTTCAGAATATAAAACTATTGTTCTAATTTATTTTGTTAAAGTCCAGTTGCATCTCGTAATTATATCAAAAACCAATCGATACGAATGAAATAAAATTAAACACGTCGACCAATATACTATTTTCTATTAACACATGAAAAGAATCAATGCAATGAAAAAATAGATCGTCCTATTGAGGTTATTATTCTACATATTTATATTTATGAATCGTAACAATTAATATTTAACGCAAATATGTCCTATTTTTTTAAATTATATCAATTTAATCGTTGCGGAGGTACTTTGATATATCAATGGTATTTAAAATTAGATCAATGTGCATTTCCAGAGACGGTGTAGCTAACAAAAATTATGGAAATATTTAAAAAATAGAAATTGGTTAACTAAACTTGGCCACTTAGCCACAAAAGCTAACATTTTTTGACTTCAAATATTTCAAATTAATAACTACTGTTCTATTCTACTTTATTTTTTAAAAATCTACATGAAAATTTGATGTACAGTAGTTACATGTGCATTTTCAAGTCTTTGACCCAGTGAAGAATGAGAGTATGTCTGTGAAAATCATTAAAAAACGTTACATCATCTTCAGGCATGTGTTTCTAATGGTTTTCATGTATTGATAATATTGCGAATCACAGTTGTTTTTCATATCATTTGTCATTGGGTGGGATTCTCGATTAATTCATAATAATTTTATTTAGTAAACATCGTAATATTTATCAACCAATAAACTTGTCTAAACATCAGTTATTATTAAACCGAGTTTAGGGGTTAGATACACACTCTAACAAAAAATTTGAATCTCGCATCTGCAGATTTCTTCAAATAGTTTATCAACATTCCAATAGATGGCATAGGCTTCAAGTTTTAATATGTGTATATTGTGTTGCCTATCTATCTTATTATAGCTTTCTATAATAAATAGGGACAGTCGTTCAAAGAGGGCGTCACTTTATTGAATATTTTGTGTAAAACATTGAGTAATAAAAATAAAAGGTGTTATTTGCGTGAAGATCACTTGCTTATAAATAATTTTAGAGACTCATTTAGATTGACAAAATTTGCAATTCCTTTCTAAACTTCAGAGTACAATTTCCATTTCAATTCAGTTTCAGGTATTGACTGTTTTTGTATGTTATTTTGGATATCTTATTGTATGAATGATGTTGAATTAATAATATTTTCTCACTTTCAAACGGTTTTTTTATTCTCCTACCGTAGTTTCCCATAATATTATTATAATACAATATTTTCAGCGGAATGATTTAGCACAATAATGTTATTTCTTGGTCTTTGAAGACTTGACTTAAAAGACTAAAAAACAAAATATTGAAATGCAAAATCATTCAATTGCAATTATTGTACAAAATTACGTGTATGCTGAAAGCTTAAAAATTCGAAAACCGCGCGTCTTGAGTGCTAGTTCGTACCAGTAGCCAAGGTAGGCGCTAGTGGTAATTTTGTGCCACAAAACACTATATTTATTAAATATTACTCTATGGTGTAAAATAATTCAGTTGTGTGTATTCTTTGGTAAAAGTAAAGTTGTAATTTACAACAGAAAAAACTTGTTTAAGAAATTATCATAAAAATAAGTTCATCTTGAGTCTGGGATGCTTACCACACCCATGCTCAATCCCTTGAAAGATGGGATGGAATCAGAGGATGAAGTTTTGCCAGGATCACCCTGGGAAACTGGCGCCGACCACACACACATGTCTTATGCGATTGTCCGGAGTTGTCGTCATTAAGATAGTGTGTGTCGGATGAGTCTTAGCCTACACCTGCCGATATAAAGGGGATGTCTCCTAGTGACCTGTCCACCTTCCTGGGAAGACAGCTCCTCAGGAGGATGTACAATGTGGCCTAAGAGCTGTGATCCTACACTCACCCGCCCTACTCTACAGATACAGAAGTTCATCTTGAAAGAGTGAAAAGTCTTCATCGGGAATTTGGATATAAAATCAAACAACTTTATACACTTACATTATCTTTATTTTTCTTACTGTAGTAGATTCAACATTAAACATAAAAAAACTGTATGGAATGAAAACTATTTTACAAAAAAAATCTCTCGAAGTAAAATTCTAAATTTGAACAATAGAAAACTATAAAATTTGATATCTTTATTTAAACAGTATCTAAACCTTGGAGTTTCTTATCGAAGAGCCATTCTCCAAGATTTCCGTGCGTCGCCATCAACTTCTCCAAATTGGATACTTTTCCAGCAATGTCTCTTTGTCCATGGTATTGTTCTTCGAGGAAGTCTCCAGTTAGATAATCAACAAGCTAAAAAAAAAATACATTCAACACCAACAATATTTTTGTTGCGGGAAATGTACTTACATGGTAATCGTTGTAGTTAGAACCGTCTTCACAAACTTTAATGACATCTCTGATTTTTCTGGTAACCGATGCTTCCAGTTTAAGGGCATCTTTCAAAGCACTCACTCCACTATCCCAGGAAGTGATTGTGGGTGGAATCTGAAAATCAAAGTTACGTTATAGTTGATCAAAATTGGTAAGGATCGTAGTGCTATTAAAAAGAGCCTTCTACACAAGAACGTTTGGAAAAAATTTCATAATTGTGTGAAAAATATATCAATTGTAAAAGCCTAATTTAAAATTCTAATCAATGTATTGGAATTTCGCCTTCCATGTCCTTCTGTTATTATCAATTTTTAAAAACTCGTCCAGTGATAACACAGCCCTTGAGACGTTTACGTGTGATACAATAGATAATCAAATTTAAGTACTTTTTGATAATTATAATAGTCGACACATGTTAAAAAAGTATCCCTCATACTTACATTTCTTTTAATGAGGTCGCTAACATCAGAAGTGAGTTCTCCTCTCATAAGCAAATAGGTAATCAGTTTAATAGCGTGTTCTCTTTCTTCGCTGGCTGATTTGAAGAACAAGTCAGCAAAACCAGGTCTGTTGATAGTGTCGCGAGAGAAATGAGCTCCCATTGCTAAATATTGCATGGAAGCTTTAAGTTCTTCTACTATTTGTCCTCTCATTTTTGTCACACAGAGGTTGTTCATATCAATCCAGTCCTTGGGGATGTCCAGTTCTTGATATGCACCTACAAACATTAATCCCTATCCTTAGTACATACTAAGTATGTTTATGCCTGTTCAAGAATTTAATTTATAAATATATTAACTCATCTTCAATAGTTAATTACAATTACCTAAATAGAATAATCAATTTTTTTAAATATAGAATTCCAAAGTCGTAGTTATTGAACAATGGTGGTTAGCCTACCTACATATTGGATGAATAGCCACTACCACAAATATGGACATCGTAAAACAAATTCAGAAAAAAAAGTTGCAATAGAAAAAAAAATCTGAAAAATTACGAGTTGGTAAACTTACATTTGAGCTGGATGGCAGAGAGTCCTGCGATACATGCGAAGAAAACGATGATAGCTGCAACGGATTTCATGTTTGATCGTTCTACAAAAACAATGAACTGTTTTTCTAAATAGCTCTAATATAGTTACTGTAGTCTGCCTTTACACTCACTGGTGCAGAAGGTGGACTATGATACAATTGGATACAATACAATCTACGAACTTGCGAGATTAGAAGTAAATATAATGTTTTGCGCACTGCACTACCGTGACATTATCTGGAACTTTGTTTTTTACCAGAATTTTGAGGTTTGAAGAGTACAAGCAGCATAAACACTTGATTTGATATCGTCCAATCGGTTCGTGCAATGTTGTCGATGCTACAAATTTAGTCGTGAAATTCATAAATTAATAAAATATAAATCTCATATAATACCAAGCTCAAACAACGGATGACAGCTAGACTTTAATTAGTAAAAAGTTCTTTAAAAAAAATGTTATCAAGCGACGTGACTATTTAATCGATCTGTGCACCTAAATCTACTGCTCTTGAAAGTCTTGAAACAAGTAACTCCTCTGTTGATTGCTCTTTTCGTCTTCTGACATTTTAATTATCATTTAATTCAACTCAGAGACAGTTTACTGACTTCGCTATGTTATATTTATATAAGTTTTTTGTTCTACAAAGTCTGTCTGACTACCAACTGACTTAGTGGAAAATTTGAAGCGGCAACACAGCTAAGTAAACGGCGTGACTACCATCTGACAAAGCACTTTTTCTTTGTTTTATTCGAGGGTTTTTCATGCGCACGGTCTATTTGCGCACGTTCTTCCTCATTGTTTTATGCGTAGCCCCTGAAGTATATCAAGACAAGAATTTGTTTTTTGTTTATTCATGATTACGCTGACGAGATGCCAGGTTAGTATACTTTGAGCCATTGAAAGAGACGTTTATCTATATTGTGATTTTTGTTCTATAAGTAAGCATTGATTAATATCGTTTTGTTTGTCCTCAGGGATCATGAAAACCTTCGTAATTTTGTCAGTTTTTTACGTCGCTGCTTTCGCAGCCGAAGACTATTGTTTCCAAGACGCAGTTACAGCTTGTAATCCTGTAGCAGCTAAATGTAAGTATAACTTTTTGGTACTATTTTTTTAATTGAATTACAGGATATTTATTAGTGTTAACAAGCACAACGTTAACAGCTGATATCATTTTCTACCGGTAATGGCTACTGCTCCTTGCACACGGCTTCGAAATTCCAAATATATCTATTTTAGTAGAGTATGTTATTGTTGAATTTGGAATGGTACGTGGAATTTAAATCTTCTACTCAATACTGTATAAAGTTATATAATTGAGTCAGTTTTTTTATTTAGGTGTTATTTTAATTTTAAGTGGTTAAATTGTACTTTACTCACCTCTTAACAACTATGTATAATTTTGAAGCCTTTTGTAAGAGTACCATTGTTTCATTAAGTAATAATTAAGATAACAAATGGTATTTTCTTATCAATATTAATTATTCAAGTTGTTATGACTTATGAAACAAAAAAAGCATAAATTATATTCTTTTTCAGATGTTGAAAAACTTAATTGTACTGCCAAATACGGAGCAATAGATGGACTAGAAAGTGAAATTCAGAAATTCACAAACCACCACATTATCAGATCATTTGAATATCTCCTTCTATCTACCAATTTTGCAACCTACGAAAGAAATAGAAAAGGTTTTGAGAAACTATTCCGTGACTTATCTGACAACAAATGGCATGAAGCTATTGAACTTATCAAATACACCACCTCTCGTGGTGGAGAACATAATTTCAATGTCATCTCCAATGAAGTGAAAGAGGAATTAACTACATCTGTCAGCTTTGATCTTCGTGAACTGACTGCTGTGGCTAAAGCTTTGGACACAGAGAAGAAGTTTGCTAGTGAAGCTCACAGTATCCACCGTGAAGCCACAAGAAACAACAGACAATTCCATGACCCTGAAATTTCTGACTACTTGGAAAAGGAGTTCATTCACAAGGAGAAAAACCTCATTAGAAAGTTTGCTGGCTATACAAGTGATTTGACTAAATTACTCAGTGGACCTGACCACTCTTTGGCATTGTTCATGTTTGATGAATTTTTGAAAAAACAATAAATTATATATTCTTAATTTTTTTAAATTCCATCAAACTATGTTAGGTGTATTTTCTAATTGTTTAATATTAGTCATTACAAATATATGATTGTTGTCAAATAGATGAATAAAATTAATTTGAACAATGGCTTTCTTTTATAAAATAAATAAACTATCAGCATCTAAATCAATTACTTGAAAAAGTATCAACAAATATATTGAATACTTGAATAATGGAGACTAGGTACCTTTCTAAATTTACTTGTCAGCTGTGCATAGAAATTTCTACATTTTAAAATAAAGTTATTTAATTACTAAGTACTATCTTTTTCTTCATGATATGAAAGGAAAAAATTTTAAGAACTCATAAAAATGATTTAAAAAAGATATATTTCTCCTTTTTTTAGTTCTTCTTCTTTTTTATTTAGTTTCTGACGTTAGTCTCTTCTTTTTTATTTAGTTTTTGACGTTAGTCTCTTCTTTTTTATTAAGTTTTTTGACGTTATTTTCTTCTTTTTTATTAAGATTTTTGACTTTAGCTTCTTCTTTTTGGGGCTATATACCTACCCAATTTAATAAATGTCATTTTAAAAAAAAGAAGAAACTATAAGGTTAGCTTTTTAATAAATAGCACTTTTTGAAAATCAGTTTGCTTCGATTTCGATTTATAATATTTAAATTTGAAATAATGAGGTATGCCCAATTAGTAATAGGTCCAGCAGGATGTGGAAAATCTACTTACTGCAGTGCACTAGCTCAACACGGTGTAGACATTAAAAGAAACATTGAAGTAGTAAATTTAGATCCTGCAGCCGAATATTTTAATTATACACCTATAGCCGATATTAGAGAATTAATTAATGTTCGGGACACTATGGAAGATGAAGAACTGCATTTTGGCCCTAATGGAGGTCTAGTTTTCTGTATTGAATATCTCTTAGAAAACTCTGATTGGTTACACGACAAGTTGGGTATGTTGAAATAATTTATATTCAGATGGATATTACTTATATATTAAATTTTAGGAGATCTAGAAGATGACTACATTTTATTTGATTGTCCAGGACAAATAGAATTGTATACACATCTTACAGCAATGAAGAATTTAGTAAAGCAGTTGCAGGATTGGAATTTCAATGTTTGTTCAGTGTTTTTAATTGATGTACAGTATATTACAGATGGTACGAAATTCATATCAGGTACAATGGCAGCATTAAGTGTTATGGTTAATTTGGAACTGTCCCATGTGAATCTTTTATCCAAAATGGACCTTTTAAGTAAAGGAGCAAAGAAAAAACTGGATAGATTCCTAGAACCAGATTCACATTTCATTTTAGGTGATATTGAAACTAATGGACACTCTTCCTTTAATCACAAACATCGTAAATTAACAGAAGCTATTGGAAAGCTTATTGAAGATTATTCATTAGTCAGATTTATTCCTTTAAATTTGAAATCTTTAGAAAGTATTGGTGATGTGCTAATGATGATTGATAATGTGATACAGTTCGGCGAGGACCAAGATGTTAAAACTAAAGATTTTGAAGGACTTGACCCTGATGATGGTGATACATAACTTCTACGAATAAAATTGTTATTTTTTTAATTATATCACTTTAAAATTAATTTTTTTCAATGTCTTTGATTGTTAATTACCCTTATTAATACAAGTACCATGTAGTAGTTACAAAAATGGTCTAACGACTTCACATGGCGATTGATGGTGATATAGTGAATATAGTATTCTACTCATCCTATATAATGGATAATATTCACTTTGGAGTTTGTCACTTGCCAGCGGCTCTCAACTTAAAGGCACCTTCGTAAATAATAGGCAGCATTATAATGCTAGTTGAATAATATACTATTAATTAAAAAAGATATAACAGATCTAGTTCCCCGCAACCAAATTGACATAGAAGTGTATTGTTGGTTTTCTATTGTCAAGGAACCACAAATTAGTTCCAATGTTTCCTGCATGGAGACTACCGGTTTTGGCGGTTTCTTGCTTTCTCGTTACGCACGAAAAGGTTGTGGTTATGTTAATAAAAAATAGTTAGTGTTTATTGTAGAAAATTAAATTTTAATTACAACAAAATGGCAACTTGGGAAGAATTCTATTCTACGAATTCACCACCAAGTGATTATGAAGAGAAGCGAACAATTTTGAAAGAATTTTGTGAAGTTCATAAGAAAAACAAGCAAAATATTGTTTTAATAACGGTAATTACATCATATCTACTCATGAAGCTACTTGAAATTTTCACTTTTCTAATTAATACATTTCAAAATTTCAGTCTGGAGGGACAACAGTCCCATTAGAACATAACACGGTCAGATTTGTGGATAACTTTAGTGGTGGTGTTAGAGGAGCAGCTTCTGCTGAGTATTTCTTAAAATCAGGCTATGCTGTTATATTCTTACATAGATTGAAATCTTTAGAACCATTTACAAGACATTTTAGTGGACAAAAGTTTTTGGAAATGCTAGATATAGATAAAAATGAACAAACTTCAATAAAAGGTGCCAATAGGAATAACCACATTGTGATGTTTACTGTATCATTAATTTTTTTTTCAGTTAAACCTACATTTGTAGAAGCTGTTGCTCCTATTCTCCTTAGTTATAAAGCCGCTCAAGAAGATGGAAAAATCTTATACATAAATTTCACAACTTTATCAGATTATTTTTGGTTATTGAGAGCAGCTTGTGAAAGTTTGCATGCATTCAAATCAAATGCTTTACTATATCTAGCAGCAGCAGTCTCTGACTTTTTCGTACCACCAAATGAGATGTCTACTCACAAAATTCAGTCTGGTAGTGGTCCACCAAATATTCACTTACAATTGGTACCGAAGCTTCTAGCACCCATTGTGAATAATTGGGTTCCCGATGCCTTTATAGTGTCCTTTAAATTAGAAACTGATGAAAATATATTGATTTCCAAGGCTAGGGGTGCTTTGAATAAGTATAAACATAAGGTAAGTCGTAATGTTATATTTTTAATTATTTAGTGTCATTTATCAAACAAAAAAGTACTAAGAAGTATATAAAAATTTAAATTGTAAATACCAGTGAACATCCTATTATTAATTTGAATACACAGTAACGTTGATACCGGTGATATTATCTGAATCAACTACTATATTGCCTCTTTAATTATTAGATTACAGCAATTTTGACATTTTCTCTACAAGTTAGCAACAGCTAACCTTTTTAGTTTGACTGTGGGGGTGTCGGTTGTCAATAATATTTGAGATATATTAAGCTGTAACAGTTGATACTATTCTAGTTCGGTAATAATATATGAACAATAATATTGCCGGTATCTGACTTGTTTGGAACGCCAAATACACACTGAAAAAGTAAAATAAATTATGATTCCAGTTGGTTATTGGAAATATGCTACAAACTAGACGTACTTGTGTGATATTTGTAACACCAGATACCAACGAGGAAGTCAAATTAAGTCAAGATCAAGTATCTAATGGTGTTGAAATAGAAAAAGAAATAGTTGCTAAAGTTATATCCAAACATCGTAAATTTATAGAACAAACTCGGGAAAGTGATTTTCTTAATTTTAAATGAAATATAAATTATTTAAATGGTGATGGGTTAAAAGGGAACTATGGAGGTGTCTGTGATTTTATAATTATTTTGTTGGGACTGTTATTCTGCGAAAGGAAATATTTTTTTGTTTAACGTTATTACTTGTAGCTTTTTAAAATAGTTTATAAATATATATCCAAAACGTTAACTAAAAAAATAAATAGGGGCGCTACTGAATGTTCTATCACGTTAAAAAAAGGTATTTGCAATAAATAATATTTTGTAAAATTTGTTTTTTCTTGTACCACACAAAATAAAAGCACTGGGGTTTCCTTTTTAAATAAAAAACGTTTATTTAATTTATTAAAAAAATATAAAATATATTATTTATTTATATAACTTCTCCCCTAACTTTTAAAATTTAGCTCATCTTTATGATCTTTCTCATTTTGAATATCACTTCTCTCTCTAGATATCTGCTAAGGTATAAATCGAATATTCGATCTTTACTCAATATTTTATATAATCTTTCTCCATACTTCCTAAATAAAAAAATAAAAATTACGAGGGGAAAAACAAATGTATCAACTCCAAAAAAATAATAGTACCTAACGTCTGAGTGCCGATCTTCCAGAAATCCTACCATGGCTAAAATAATCCGCCTCCTAGTGTACTCGTTGCTTTGAGGATGGAGGATATTTTGCGGTTGAGCTAAAATCGTCGCACATACAAGTAACCTTGCGGTAGCCGTCCGAACTAAGGGGTTTTTATGTTCTGTGCCTTTAGCGCAAAGCGCTCTTACCGCATGGAACGTAGGTATGTGGATTACCATACAATCTAAAGCCGAATTGGCATCGTGTCGGATGAATTTGCTGGAGTCTGCACACTTACAGAGAAGTGTATCAACTAGTTCGTTGAATTCCTAAAAAAACAAACTAAAGGTTTTTCTTTTTTAAATACGAACGAGTTTCCTGCTTACGGGTCCTCGAGTGTCTTTAATATATTTGAATATGTGTCCAACAGCCTGACAAGAGGATCTGCTTACGTGCGATCTAGGACTTTTTATTAATTCAGTTAATCTTTGATTAATGACGGTCATGTGGGGCTGGATCGATTCGGAGCCTAAATATTCACAAAGTTCTATTATGTCTGCTAAACCTCGAAGAGATGTACTCCTAAAAAAATAAAGTGTCATGCTTCCACTTAAAAAAATTGTTCCAACTGGGCCCTTATTCTTAAGAACTAGCGCGAATCTCAATATGAATTGGTGTATTACTGGTTGCGTGAATCTAGAGATCGATAAAGAATCTCTCCAGTACTGATGGTGGGCCAGTAAAACTGGAGCCTCTTACCTTGTGGGCACAGCAAATATTTAATAAACAAGAAGAGTAGGGTTGAGTTTGCTCAGTGACGTTGCTAAATTATCCTTTATATTTCAAAAATATACTCTGGTTTGAATCAAATGTAATAACTCATCTTTTAGGCAACCCCACTAACGTGAACGTATTGCTATTGCCAGTTGGAACGAACCTTAATTATTCATATTCGATAGCGTAAGTTACGCCACTGCTTACGACTCGTGTAGTATATACAGGGGCGTACTAGAAAGTGTAGTTACAAAAAAAAAATGTGAAGATTTATCAAAAATTATAAAATAAAGATACCTACTCACCAATCAGGATCTCGTAACTTCCACATCGCTTGGAACAAAGCAGTTTCCGTAGATGACGTGGAATATTCTCCTTTTGAATCTAAATCCTGCAAAAAGTAGTACAGTGTGACCCATTTTGTTTGGAAGCACCCCTGTAAAATCCGCAATCTCTACCTATTTTGATTTAATTTTTTTGTTAGATTCAGTATCAAAAACAGTATTTTGGCACAAATTTTCATAGCTTAGTTACTATTTTCAAGGCCCTCTATGTTAAGTTTTCTTTGCCAAAAAAGACAAAAGCACTTTAGGCATTTTTTTTCTCAAATATAACTATACCACTGGATTTAGAATCAGACACACGGTAGGAACTTTAGTTCCTTTTGAACAATAATTATGTAATACATCTAACGTTATAGATAAACAATTTGCATATTCCTCGGTGGTCGAGAAGTAATCAAACCAGACGAATTAAAACATTCAAGTTGTCAAAATTCCAACACCCTGTATTTCGAAAAGTGAATGTGCTAGACCCCTTAATCCTCATATCATTTTGTCCAATTTTACGAGAGGAATCTACATGCAAACGTTGTAATTACCCTTAACGTTCGAGATGCTTATACCATTTTTTGCGCGATCGTATTGAAATAAATTACGAATAAAATAATTTAAATTTCTTCGAAATGAACGAAATGTCAAAAGTGACATTTATACTTCTCGATCAGTTTAAAATATATTTTGCATTTTGGTGAAATTTATTACTTTTCGGTAAGTCTGAACGGTAAGTAAACCACTTACCGACGTGTTAAACTTAGAAACCAGTAAACACAACCTACCGTCCTGACAACCGATGTTGTAAATAAACAAAAAAGATCAATCGCGCAAAAAAATTTATGGTAATAATAGTAAAAATTTATCCGAACACATTCAAGTAGATCACCAGCACTGCGAATACCAGCTTTGCATAGAATTTTGGTGGTAGAATGCTCTCCTTCCACGCGGGCGGCCCGGGTTCGATTCCCGGCCGAAGCATATGAATCGCTGCTTCGTAAACGAGAGAGAGGCTCAGGAGAGAGCATACGCACGCAAGCAAGGCACATAACGAAGCAACGTAACATAACGTAACGGTCAGATCTTTTGCGTCGCGACCCCCGGTCGCTCAAACATAACCTGACGAAAAGAACTAAAGTTCCAAAAATGTCTAATGTACTTTTGTCTTTTTTGGCAAAGAAAAATTAACATAGTAATAAAGCTATGAAAATTTGTGCCAAAATACTGTTTTTGATACTGAATCTAACAAAAAAATCGGTTGAAAAATGCGGATATTACGGGGGTGCTTCCAAACAAAATGGGTCACACTGTATATACGGGGTACCTGCGTAATGTGGAAAGATAGAAGATGTCAAGGTCGTTATTTATAAAATTGCTGTTATTATAGAATGAATTTGTTGAAAGGTATAATTTTCAATAAAAACAAACAATTATAAACAAAAAAAAATGTTTACTTATATAAGTTCCAGTTCTAAACGAGGTAGATAAAATATAATTAAAATACTTACATTATATGTTTGTATTTTAAGTCCTGAAGGTAATGTAGCTTCGCTTTTATCGATGAAAGGGACGTTAATGGATGAACTGGCTCTAGATTTTGTCATTTTATGATGCAATCTTGGACTGATAGATCTAGCTCGTCTTGACGGCGATATTAGTTTCTCAATAGATTTAATTTCTAAACTTTGATTTTTACCTTGGCTAGCTATAGTAGGCGACATGAAAGATAAACTTTTAGCTTTTTTATCGGTCTGCGTAATTTGATTGATTTTGGAATCTCGTTCTGTTTTATTATTAATAATTTCGAATTTCGATTCGGACGGTTTGTTTACATCGTTGATGAAAAAAGGTTTTTCTGAAGGGTTTTTGACGATTTGATTGTTTTTTACTTTGTTGCGGTTCTTTTCTAGATAGGTTTGTGTTAATACAGTTCCAGATAATAATTTATTTTTTTCTCTACTCGAACGTTGACCTTGACGGAAAAAGTTGACGACGTTAAAAGACCTATCGAAGGGTATGAGCGACAAAGCTTTAGGTGACATCAAAGATTCATCTTCGCTGTCCAAATCTCCTTGTTCCTTATTATCGCGATAGACGGAATTTTGGCGTCTGACGCGTTCTTTGGATTTGTGTTTTTGATAGTCGCCGTTACAAAATCTATTAGCTTTCACTGGACTTCTAGTTTTATGATTAAATACAATGTCAGGTGAGGATGATCCTATCGGAGTATTTGAGGGAATGAGAGTTTTGCTGGTTTGGGTGCAAAGTTCCTTGACGATGTGTGTTTTTTTCGTGGGTGTAAAATGTAGATTCACGTAAGAATTAAAATTTGTTTGCGTACACCTATTTATTAAACCATTTCTGTAATCGGCTTCGCACGCTAAATTTGACGATACACAGTCTTTTCCAGTAACGAAATTACTTTTTTGCATACTTCTGTAACTTTTTATCCAACATAATTGCATGTACTTATATAGCTTCTTTAATCGAACGTAGAACAAAAAAAATTAGTGTCTGGACATCATCGATCTAACGATAAACATCTTTTGGTCAATTTTAAGCACATTTATCACTTTCGGGCTAAGTAGACGACCTAAAATTAATGACATGAACACTTTTATGTATATGTAAATTTTGCTGTCATACTGACATATGTATAGAATAATGTTAAAGTCTAAACGTCAATTGATACAAGAACCGCTACCCTTGAACCTCGAACTTTTCGCGGTTTTATAGCTGTCATATATGGCATATTTATGTTTATGTTGTTAAGTTCTATGATCCAAATCAACAAAATAGATAAAGATAGAACTTACTAGATCATGGTGTAATAGAAAAGAAGCTGTGCTACCGCGCACGACCAATCAAAAAAAAACTTCCAAAACGCCGCCAGACAAAATCTTTATTTAACAATAAAGACACTCACTTAATGTTCCAATATTAAGAGTTCACAATTTATTACTAAAATGAACGATAACAACAATTAGGATTTGGTTGTGTAGGTCATAGTTATGACAGTCATTCAAAACATTAAACATATGATTGGCAATATGGCGTCGTTTTGGAAGGTGCGCAAAACATGACGAAAATTCGTCTTCCGTGGGAGCACACCTTCTTCTCTATTACACCATGGACTAGACAAAGATAGGACTGCAAAATAATACAATTTGACATAAAACTGACATTTGGAACAGTAGGTATATCCAACTTAAATTTAGGGAAAACCATTTGACAACACCTTATTTTCTTCTCAAATAGATGCTTGTCAGCTGTTCTGGAATGGTCTATCATCTAAATAACAATGGATTTAATTATTATTTTCAAACAAACTTTAAACTTTGATGACCCTTCACGGCTATGTAGTGGAATATTATTCACATTTACTACATTCAACTTGTGCTTAAGGTTTTAACGAAGTTTTTGTTTTGAACTCCTGGGACATCCTGTAGGTATACATAATATGTATTTGGATATGTATAATTACGAAGGTAAGTTTTTTGTTATAAATTTAAAAATCGTTATCTTATTACGAGATAATGTAATTTTGTTTATATTAATTTGAAAATTGGAACTTGAATTTTCAACGGTAAGTTTCACGAGTTTGCTTTTAAATATAAATATTGTTTCAGAGGGCGTGGAAGCGTGTAACTTTTAGTCCGGTTCGAGTAGATATTTTTTTTATTAAATCGTCTTGCATGCAATTATAGAGATACGTTTGGGTTGTGTTTAACAGCCCAGGCACTTGAACTGAATCTTTCTACCACTGCCCATGTTATCTACCTACTTCCTTCGTGTCTTGTATATAGACCACCAGTTTTTCTGGAGGAATCTTCAGTAGTTGTGATGGTTGTGTTATTTCCACTCCAAAGTGCTTCCGTCTGCAGGTCGCGACAAGTTTTTAGACGGTTCCAGCCCCGGCACGTCTTCATCTCAAGCACTGACTGATCCGCCACCTTACACATCTTCTACTTCTACTTCAAGCAACAAAAATGTTGCGAACCTCAAAAAAAAAGTTTCCTCCTGCCCAAATTGGTGATACCGTAAGAATTCAAGTCCTGATGTCGACCGAGGTCGTACAGACCCTCGAAATGTGTTAGCGGTTGTTGTTGGAATAGAGGATTCAGACTTTTATTGATTAGCTAACAAAAATGGTACCTTGAAGCAGCTTTTCACCCGTAATGAGTTCGTAATTTGTAAAGAAAAGTTACTTTCCATGGACGAAGTTTCAACAAAAGAAATGTCGCTAAGAGAAGCAGTTTCTGCTAATTCAAAAAGTGGAGGGCAAGGCTATACACGTTGTAACTGCAAAAGGAAGTGTTCCACGACTAAATGCAGTTGTAAAAGCCAAGTATAGTATGTACAAAAAGTACGAGGAGTAATAAACCCTAATTAA
>CAJUYI010001313.1:46612-58632 GCA_910591695.1 Galerucella pusilla
TATTATTAATTCTAGAAGACACAAATGAACAAGAAGGGTTGCTATTTATATTAAAAGGTTTCTTTTATCCTGAAAACTTCAACATAGTCATCCCCCCAGCAAGGATACTGCTGGGATAGAACCGGAAGTCTGCCATCTTTAAAAATATTTTAGTTAAAAACCGAAACGTAGAAATTTTCATGATTTTACTATAAGTATTTTGCCATATACAGACAGTTTTAATTCGTCGTGTATACGAGGGTGTGATGAAAATTTGAACACTTCAACCTACCTCTGCTTGAACCACCATTGATTGTACCGAAGATAAAGCTGGTCTACCTTCGTTTAAAAATAATAATTTGTCTTTGAGAGTCGAATACATATTGTCAATTTCTTCTTTGTTTATATTTTTATTGTTTTCTTCTTCTAGCTTAATGGAATTTTGTTCTTCGCTATTATTAACTGCAGGGTTTAATGTGTCAGATTTTACAAACGCCACCCCGCCTTTTCTAAATCCGAGGTACATGGCATCACTGTTTTTTTCTGTAGACGTAACATCTTTCTCGAATCCCAATCCTTTTCTGGTCTCCACCAATGGACTGTCTTTTTTTATTGCGTTCACAATTGGTACAGCTATTTTCTTTTTTCGTTTAAATAATTTTGCGTCGAAATTTTCAACTTCATTATTCTCAGCTGCTGTAGTAATTTCTTGTTTTGTTGGAATAAAATCGCTCACATTTATGGGTTTGGTAACTAAAAACAATTATAATGTTTAATGGAAAATTAGGATTGAAATATTAATTGATTTTTACCTGGAAATAAAGTACTGTGAGAAACTTGTAGAGGTTCCGGTTGTACTGGAAATATTCTTTTAACTTCATCATTTTCTTCTTCACTATCGCTGTCACTGTAACAACCTGCTACTAAGGAAGGACCGGCAATTATTTTAATATCACTTTTTTGTACGTTTAGCAGTTCTTTTTTTGACGTTTCTACGACTTTCTTCACTTCGACTGGTATATCTCCTCCTAAATCTTTCAATTCTTGAGCTCGTTTTTGGATTTTCGCCAAAATGTCCAAATCGTCATCATCTTCCGAATTGTATTTGTCCGAGTCGACAGACAATGGTTTTTCCTAGAAAAAAATTAAATAAACCAAGCCTGAATTATTTTTTGATCATACCTATTAAGGGGGTTATCAGTGCCATTCTATGAGTTAGTTTTTAATTGAATTGGTAAAGAAATGTTATTACTGTAATGCCATATATTGATGTCTCGCGTTTAAATTTTGCACAAAGGTTGATAATATGATAGTATTTCGTATTCCATATTCAAAATTCGCTGACAAACGATACGAGGGTCGAAAAAGTTGAAAAATAAGAACAATATTCAAACAATACATAATCCTCAGCAACTGTGAAATCTCAACAAAAATCGGAGATCTCTAACAGTAACTTCATCATTGGATGTAAATAAATATTTCAGATTGAAAACTTACTGATCACACATTGCAAAGAAAAAGCAATATCTCGAGTTTCTCTCATCATTAATACTATGTACTAAATTTATCAATACAATTAAATTTTTTAAATAAAACTTACTCTCTTAGTAGGAGGTTCTTCTTCAGATTCAGAATCTGTACCATAAGATGATATCAATACTATTTTCCTAAAAAATAAACAATATTCAAATATATAAACAAATTTTTCTTCCTAATTAGTTACTTACTCATCTTCTGAATCGTCTTCATTTGAATGTTTCCTTTTTGCCTTTATTTTCTCCGAATTCGTCAAAACTGGAGGAGGTTTTTTAGGCATTTGCTTTGAAGTTTCCCCAACTGTGTATATTTTTATCGAGTCTATCGGCACATGCTTGGAAGTTGAAATCAAAGGAGGTTTAGCTTCGATAAGGTTCTTCTTCTGCGGTGCCGTTTTTGGAGGAGGTGATTTTGAATTTTTTTCAAAGGTTTTCGGTTGATTCCATGTAACTTCATCTGTATTTTTATTCCAGTAATACGCATAACCGGTAAGTTTATCGAAGCATTGCTTCCAAACTAAAATAGAAACAAAGATGTGTGATAGATTTTTAAATTCAATTCAGATGAAACGACATTTTTGTATAAAACATTGACATGATAAGGATCATATAACCAATCATTTTGGTCATGACAACCAACATTTTTATTGTTTTCAACACATCTTTAATTACTGCTGTAAATAACTAAAAATATTTCATTTAAAAATAAATTTTCGACTGTTTAATATCAATTCCCATTAGATTTATAAGTCGTTGCATATAAAAGTCACTCTAGAACTGTTAAAACTTAATTCAAAATGGAAGTATCTTTTTAAAAACAATGTCATACTCACCTTATTGGCCAAAATGATGGTCATATGACAAGAACTTAATAATAATGACTTCATTTGCCAAAAATGACAATTGACAATCATTTAGGACATTATATTATTTATAATTTCAATATCTCAATGTTTTTTACCGTTAATAAGTTTGGGTAAGCAACCCTATGAAATTACCATTGATTGACTAACTTAATCCACCATTGAGGCCAGTGAAATGTTCTTCTAGATATTTCTTCATTATCACCACCATGTTCTACTTGTAGAAATCCGCTTCATTCTCACGTGGTTTTTCACAATCTTGACAATTGTGATTTTATTGATTTTACAATTAGTTCTTCAGCATTATTTTCTAGAGGATCTTAACTTAATCAAGATACATCAAAACTTACAAGTGTTTTAAGGAAATTGGGTGTTGTGGGAATTAAATAATTAAGGTTGCCTTTAGCTCCTTTTCATAGAGAAGTAACTTGATAAATATTCTTGAAAGGATGTAAATGTTGTTACATAGAAATTTCAGAGAAATTAAGAAGAAAAATAGAAGGGACAATTGTATAACCTGTCTACTTCACAGAACTGAAAATTTACCTACTAAACTTTAAAAAAATAAATTAAACAAGATAGGAATATGAATACGATCAGTATAAAAGAATCTAATCTAACACAAAAGCATTAACTGTAAATATAATATTAATAAATGTGTATCATAGGCAAATGAAGAAAACCTACAGATGTTCTTTCCATTTACTCCAACCTACTCTACCATCAAACATGAGCCACAATAGACTCTTGTGAGTCGCAGTGGAGGGCCTTATAGACCCACTCACCACAAACCTAACCTAACCTAACCTACCATCAAACATTCTGTTGAATCTTGATTCAAAAAGTTATTTTGTGATAGGAATTCATATCCTACATTAAAAAATGTATACATATTCCTACCTCTTGTCCATATCCAGTCATTTCTTATAAAAGTAGCTAACATTCCAAATCCTAATAGATATTTTTCATTAAAAAGATAAGATATTAAAGTTAGCTCACTAATGTAGGTATACATTATCACATTTGATATTGGATTCTTTAAATTTATACCAGATCTTTTGAGAACGAATTTTTGAATCAAATAATTATGAAGAATACATAATGAATATTAGAAATACAGCACCCCCTCCTCCTTGTAGAAAAACTCCCAAAATAAATGGGTCCCTTTGTAACCCTTCAGATCAAATTTTTCTGTAGCTAGGATTTTAAAACCAACAAATTTCTTGAGCTGACTGATTATCTAAACTCAATCTTGTTTATAAACAATTAAATTTTCAGTTTAAAGAGCAAAATAATTATCTTAAGAAAAATCTGTTTGGGTTAATACCTTCATCCTGAACTGCATTATTTGATGGCGGAGGGGCTATTTCGTCGATTTCATTGAAAAAATCATTGACCTTGTATTCCATATTTCGATAAGAGCTTATTATCACATAATTTATTACCAATTATTTACTTATTACCATTTTCTGAAAAGCACGCACAAATAATAAATATCAAAAACATTCATCTTCTTCGTTTTACCACCGCGTTTATTTCTTATTTTTGACATTTTCAATTTGACAGCCACAAGCCCAATTCATGCACACCACAGATAACATACATAGAGCTTTGCTCGAACAAGTAGTTCGCAGACGATTCCCGAATCAGTCAAAAGTGTATCACTCCGAAACAATTCTGTTATGGTTCAGAACAGCTCTCACCATTCTAGAACTGCTCTCAACAGTTCATGTTCTGACCGTTCTGGAACTGTTCTCACCGTTCTGGAGCAGTTCCAACCATCCTGGAACAGTTCTAGCCGACCTGGAACCGTTCTTACCATTCTGGAACAGTTCTAACCATCCTGGAACTATTCTCACCTCACCGTTCCGGAACTGTTCTCACCATTCTCGAATTGATTCAGAACAGTTCTTGTTTGCTCGAACCATTGAACTCTATACTAACAGAGTTCAATGGTTCGAACAGAATTCATTATCAGTTCAGACATGCGTTGTATAATTCTGAACTGATTCTAGCATTTGTTCGAACAAACCTAACCAATAAAAACCTATTGTGTTGTCATTTTGTTAGATTGTTTCTTTTCTTTGTGAAACTGGTGAAACTAAAGAAAATCATCTACAAAAAATTACCTATTTACCATCGGATTTCTGAATTCGGAAACTTTTGTAAGTACTTACTCTCGATATTAATTTATATCCCATTTATGTATTATTAAAATTAATAGATCAGAGGTAGATGACATGATGACGAGCATTTTTTTGGTAATCGAATGGTAGGGACTAATTTTACTTATCGACATACAATATTTTATCGATTTGATTCTTATTTATCTCAATACAAGTAAATTTTTCTTTAGGAAAAAATCTAAACCATGCCTGCTGGAGGTGCCTTGTTTGGGAGTGCTGCCGCTGGACCCGGTTCTACAGGCGGAAATAAACATTTAATTGAAGTTAGAGCTGGTAAAATGAGCTTAAAAGGTTTAACATCAAAATTATTTTTTGAATTATCAGAATTAAGAAGTTTTATTGTACAGGTCGCATGGTCTATCCAGATAAACGCAAAGGGCTTTTGTATGTATATCAAAGTGATGATTCACTTATGCATTTTTGTTGGCAAGACAGAACTACTGGTATAGTTGAGGATGATCTTATTATTTTCCCTGATGATTGTGAATATGTAAAAATTCCTCAGTGTACTACAGGCAGAGCATACTTGTTGAAATTTAAATCATCAAATAAGAAATTCTTCTTCTGGATGCAAGTAAGTAGTTTTTTTTTTAAGTATTCTTGCTAATTTTATAATAATTATTTACTGTTATTTTAGGAACCTAAAATTGATAAAGATGAAGACAATTGTAAGAGAATCAATGAACTTCTCAATAACCCATCTAGTGCTGTTCAAAATACATCAAATCCCGATCAAGATATACAGTCTTTGTTAAACAACATGTCCCAGTCTCAACTGATGCAACTATTTGGCAGTGGGGTTGGCCAAATGGGAGGATTAACAAGTCTTCTTGGCAATATAAGGTATTTCTCGTGAATCAAACAAGCAAATGTTACAAAAATATACTTTTCAGAGGACCAAATAGTGGAAGTGCTCGTACCAGTACAACTCCAGCTATAACTCACAGAACTACAGTACCCACAACTCCTACTCCATCGACTGGAACTAACTCTCAAAGTAGTACAACTCCAGCTCCTGGTACAACAACACCACAAAATCCTATAACTACGGTAACTCCGGATGCTCCTCGAGGAAAATCAGGTAATGATAAAGATAAAACTTCAGATGAGATACCCCCATCCTTTTCTACTATGGAATTGGCTGATTTACAGAATTTTCTATCAATTATCACACCACCTACTACTGGTGGTAGTGGTGCCGCAGTCACCGAAACACAGCCAGCTGGTAATATGCCTACGTTGTTTCATGTATGGTTGATTAATTTTTTCATTTTTAGTTGATCTATCGACTGCTTTGACCAGCGAAAGTCTCGCGGGGGTCCTGAGTAATCCTGAAACCGTTCAACATCTACAAAGCCATTTGCCAGCTGTTGATGAAAGCGCCCAAGAGGCGTTAAGATCTACTCTAGCTTCACCGCAGTTTCAACAGGTTAGTTCTCTTTAGTTAGCGACTGTTATTATCATTGGAGTGTTTTTTTTTTAATTTTAGGCGGTGTCGCAATTTTCTAGCGCTTTAGAGTCGGGTCAATTGGGGCCTATAGTGTCCCAGCTAGCTGTTAATCCGGATGCGGTAGCGGCTGCTGCTCAAGGTAGTATGGCGGATTTTGTGAAAGCTTTGGAGAAAAGTGGGTCTTCGGGTGAGGCAGCATCTATGGAAAATAAAGATAAGGAGAAGGCGAAGAAAGATGATAAGAAAAAGGACGATGAGGATCAAATGCAATTGGATTAATATTTTACATGTTTAATTTTTTTGATTAATAAATATCTGCTTGTGTATTGAATTTTTATTATTTGAATTCCTAGTCTGGTTTTTAAAAAAGGTAAAACGTGTCGTGGGACACACGGTAGGAACTTTAGTTCCTTTTAAGCAAAAATTATGTCATACATCTTACGTTATAGATAAACAATCTGCATATTCCTCGGTGGCCGAGTAGTAAGCAAACCAGACTCTCACGCGGTAGACCCGGGTTCGATTCCCCGTGAAGAAGTTTTTTTTATTTTTAAATAATTATTCTGCTTGATATTAATAACGACAACAGGTAGACGTTTGAACATTCATTATTATAGATAATGGTACGGTACCCTTCATGAGGGAGTCCGACTGGCAACATCTACTTATAACAGCATCGTATATTTAAAAAGGGAAACCGTAGCATTATACAAATTGGACATTCAAGAACTGTACGTTTACCACAAAAAAATTAGTGGAAACATAAAATTGAATTGTTAAATTCTTAATTTGAATTTTCTAGATTTTTTCTTAAGTGGGTCGTAGAAAAAATATGCTGTTCGACTCGTATGGATTGTCCACATCGCACTTGAACGATTGAGCACTCCGCCTACGGCATCGTGCTCAAACTTCGTCCTCGTGCGATATGGCCATCATATCCACACTAGTTGCACAAACTACTATTTCTATCAAAATATGACCTTTTACATTTAAAAACAACAGGAAAGAGCACACGCACGCAAGCAAGGCACATAACGAAGCCACGTAACGTAACGGTCAGATCTTTTGCGTCGCGATCCCCGGTCGCTCAAACCTAACCTGACGTAGAGCTAGAGTTCCAAAAATAAAAACAAACCCAAACTGTCGACAGAAGTAAATATTTTAAAAATTTTTACAAATCAAATGACACCTTATAAAATTTATATCGTACGCCTATGGTAAGGAGTATTTATAACCTTTTGTTATTCATTCAGAAAACACTGACTTACTATGTATGTTCCAGCTTGGTCTCGCGGGCAAACACTGTTCAATTTGACTGAATACATTCCATTAATCAACCAAAAATTTCCAATTTTTGAATATCGTTGGAGGAATGTTCACATTAATCCATTTCAATCACATAGATTCAATATCTATCAATAAATTGGACCAGTGAGAAGCAGGCTTCAACATTTCGTGAAGCCACGAAACTATATATTGAAATTTTCTGGCTCACCCAAATTAAAAAGTTTACAGTGTGGATCAAATTAAATGTATGTCCGATTACCGATTCCTATCTGGATATTATGCAATCTTGAAATAAAATCTGCTGAAATTTTTCAGGTGTTAACCCTTTCTCAACGGGAGCCGCGAGAATGCACAAATTTTTGATGGCCATATCTGCGTGAAACGCATTTTTTCGAACGCGTTAAAATGACGTTTAAATAAGGGAAGCGCGCGGATGTAATCTAGTGCATTTTATAAGTTCAATTTGTGGATTGCTTGGCACTGTAAACACCGGCATTCTGGCTTCTATTTATTAGGAATATTTATAAGTGAATGCCCAATAGGCAATAACTAGATATATTTCTATTAAAAAATATTGAGTTTTTCTGACCTCAAATAAACGCAACGCGCATGTGGCTAGAGGCGGGAGACGAGTAAGTATTTGCTCCGATATGTCAAACCCGTTAAGCGAACCGTTAACAAACCAGAGTGCATTAAATTATATAATTAGGGGAAACAAAAAACTCTCATGCATCTTTTTAAGGTGGTACTTTTTGTTGTTAGAGAATTGATACCAGATTTTGGTACATTCAAAATGGCCCGTTGGGAAAGGGTTAATAGTTAAAAATGGTAAATGTTTGATGGGATTGGTAAAATAAAACAACACTTACTGTAACATTCTAAAGAACACTCGGTAATTTATATATATTACAGTGATTCACAACACGTGGATTTTATTTGAAATAAAATTAATTGTCAATACTACAAATAGAAAACTTAAGTACATAAAACGTACCATGAAAACCTTGGCACCCACATTAACACCTAGGAAATTTTTTAGCCATTCTACAAAGTCGAAGTCAATGTGGGTAGAGTCCGAACGTTCTTTTATCACATCATTCGTTATTTTGGTACTGATTTTTGAGTTACCGGTAACAGCTAAATACGAGGGTAATGCGTTTTGACTTGGTACTTTTTAGGTAAATTCGGAAACACGAAAACTTAAAAATGGAATACTGATGAAGCTAGAGGTGGAAGACAACTGCATATCGATGGCTCAAGTGCAAAACGTCGTAATCCACCGAATATTCAAAAAACCGATTTTGGCGCTCAAAACTCACGAGTTAACCTTCACATTCTGGCAAATCTTCTCAAGCCATAGCTTCCTGATAAATTCATTTTACGCGCTAAAAGATAAAGTTCTATGGGGGCGTCCATTAATTACGTGAGGTGTTCTAGGGGGGGGAGGGGGTCAAGCTAAATCTTTCCAAATCTCACTTAGGGGGGTGGAGAAAGGTCTAGGAAAATGTCACGTAATTATTTTTCTTACAGAAAACGGTGTGAAAAATTATTTTCATGTTAATTTCTTTGTAAGTCTTCAACAAAAGTTGAAGAACAATTTTTTTTCTCAATAAATCCAACACGTTTACAGTCCAAATAGAAGTTTTGAAGAATCTCGCGTGAGATTAGGGGAGGGAGTTGAGGAAAATCTCATCAAGGAGGGAGAGGGGGTAGAAAAGTTGTCAAAAACGCCTCACGTAATTGGGTATTGGGGATACGACGTTTTGCAGTTAGGCCATCGATATATTATTATTTTGAGAAGTGTGACTGTTACTCCGACCACCCGGACTCTGTGTAAAAAAATTTGTGAAAAAAACATTCTTATGTACTAAGTTTTGCCACAATCTTATAATATATTCATCATTTTACATTTATAGTTAGTATATTATAATCAAAGCGATAAAAAACTATATATTTTATACAACAGGCAGTTTTGTACTATTTTTTTATTGTATTTTTTTATTTCTTCAAAGAACGGACAAGGTTAATAATTTTATTGTTAACAACTTTGGCGTTGTCTTATCCCTACAAATTAAACTAAAATTCGAGACATTTTTGGTTTTTCTGAACAAAAAAATTGTGGCCCCGATATATAAAAATCCCTTGGGCAGTGTTTATTTATTGTAAAGTTGTCGTAGCGGACGCGGCAAAATTATAAGGTTTGTCAATAATAAAAAATAGTATCAATTCGTTAAGTCCATTTTCCACGGTGCGAGTAGACGCGGCAACTTGAAAAAGTTGCATGGAATTTGCCCTTTTTTTTTCGTTGGGCGCGAATTAGAACTTGCTCTCCGCTCCAACTGTCACTGTCAATCAAGTTGGCAACACTTTACGTTTCCCCTATGGGCGAGTTGTACAAAACACCCGAACTCGGTTTAATGATGACAGATGTTTAGGCTGACGTAATTGTTGATAATAAATTCATCAATCAGCCACAGTCTAAGCATCAGTTACCATTAAACCGGGTTTAAGTTTTTTGTACAACTCGCCCTATGCCTGGATGTGTCGCAGCAACAAACTATCGATATGCCGATTGTACTTTTTCTCGCAGCGATTTATCCCAGCGACAAGTCGCTGCGATTTCGTTGTCTTTTGACGTAGCAGCTCGAAAAAGTTGCTTTCAACTTGGCGTTTTTTTTTTCGTTGGGCGCGAATTAGAACTTGCTCTATTTTCGAGCGACAAGTCGCTGCGACCTGGTAACTTTCCTGGTGGATTTTGTCGTACCAACCCAAAATTTCTATTGGCAGCTCCGCTCCAACTGTCACTAACACTTCACCTTTACCCTATGGGCGAGTTGTACAAAACACCCAAACTAGGTTTAATGATGACAGATGTTTAGACTGACGTAATTGTTGATAATAAATACATCAATCAGCCACAGTCTAAACATCAGTAGCAACAAACTATCGATATGCCGATTGTATTTTTTCTCGCGGCGATTTATCCCAGCGACAAGTCGCTGCGATTTTTTTGCCGCAACGTGGAAAATGAGCTTTAGGTTTTAGTTTGCCGCGTCGACTGCAAAATCTCGCAATAATTGATATGTTTGGCAAGATTATTGTTCTCGAATAGGGACTGAAACTTTGTAGAATGACCGACGGAATATTTTTAGTTTTTTTTTACTACTTCAAGTGCAACATTAACTAAAAATTAAATGCAATTTTTTTTTTCTAAAATTACTGTTATGTCAATAAAATATATTATGTCAAATGTTGGGGATAATTTTTTTTTTTCAAAATATTCACACAGTTCGACCCCGACATTATACATAATTAAATTACATACATATATATAAAAAAACGTAAGAAATTTTTTTTGAACACAAATTGATATTATAACTGGAAATTTAAGCTTCTACCTCTGCGTCTACTTTTGCTTCCGTTGTTTCTTTTTCGTCCAGCTTGGCTTTCTTTTCGGGGGTGGCGGCTTCGTCCTTGGCGTCCCCGTCGGTCGCGTCACTGGCTGCTGTCGATTTCCTCTTTACAGCAGGTTTGTCTAAATATAACAATACGAAAGATTTACGTCAAAAGTTCCTAACCCTAGAGCATAAGAAAAATCTTACCTTCAGATTCTTCGCTTCCATTTTCTTCCGCTACCTTGTCTTTGCCGTTTTCTGACGATTTTTCCTTTGCTTCGTCTTTTTCTTTAACGTCTCCATTTTCGGTGATTACTGGTTTTTCGACAACCTTTTCTTCCTTAGTTTTTTCAACTTCCTCGGCGATTTCAACGCTGTAAAAAATTACTAGTAAGGATATTTCCAAAATACCATAAACAGAACTACACTGTGGGTCGAAATAAAGAAGTACGTTTTTTAATTGAACCTGTTCAAAATTGTTCCAAACAAAATGCATTCTTTCTTTGAGCTGCTCGATTGTTTCAAATTGTTGTCCTCATACAAATTTTGTTCGAAAATTCCCCAAATCAACCGGATTCAATTCTTGGCTGTTAGATGACCACACTCATACTATTTTTCTCTAAGTTTTAAAATTACTAAACTGTTTTCATAAATGTGTTATTTGTTAAAATGATATTTAATAAAAAAATGGTATTTCGCGAATCGGGTAATTTCGGAAAATTTCATTTTCACTGAAGTGTTCTGGATAGTTAATCTACCGAAAAAGCATATTAGTACAATTTTAACTTGAACAGTTTTAATTTGACACGAGCTCAAATGCACTGTTATATAATTTTTTTTATAAGTCCGACCCTGTACATAATTTTTGCTTCCAAATCTACAGTCATGTTAAGGTTATCAGCCCTGCAAAAAGAAAATGAATCGCACAAAAATCAATAAAAATATTTTCAGTTAAAAAATGGTGGGCTAATTACACCCACCACGGCACTTTACGTGTTAAGAGAAGGATCTCAAATTTTCATGTGCATTTTAAATTTTTTGATCAGCACTTCTATAGCAAAAATCAACACAGGATATATAAGATAAGAGGGGTCGTTATTTTTCATTTCCAAATAATCTGATTAGTTTTTTGTCGATATTATTTACCTTTCAACGGTTTTTATGCCGATTGAATAAAAAGTATGCAGCTTTTTCACGAAAGATGTCTATTTTACCAATACAATGTATCAAATTAATAAAAATATCTGTCGTAATATCAAACCTGTAAATTTACTTGAAATATTATTGCAAAAGTAGGTATTGTATTTAAAAATGACACGTTGGCA
>CAJUYI010001313.1:58732-73165 GCA_910591695.1 Galerucella pusilla
TGCAATAATATGATGAGTTGTTTAAAATATTAATTTCAAGCTTTCGAGAGTCTCACGATGTTTACCTTAATAATCAAGTTTGTTCTGCTTCTATTACTTCATGTTGTAAGTTACTAACGTTATATTTTTATACAAAGACATTGGCGTACTGTCTTTCGAATAGGATGTAATTTAATGTACGTGATTATTATTTTTACTTACAGTACTGCCAATGGACTGAACATTTAGAAGGTTCAATATTATTAATGAGACTGTTTTCACGATCATTTCGAAATACCTATTTTCACAAGCTTATTCATAAATTTAATCAAATGAAAAATTCGGAAACCATGAATTCATCTGTTTCGAATAAAAACTGCCAAAATGTTATATCAAGTTTGTTTTTTGGCATGATGCCTTAGAATTAATGAGAAACATTCAAATAGTGAAACCAAACTAAAAATCTTTTGAGCTTAAAAAAATAGATCGAAAAAAATCAAAATTCCTCGTTTCTAGATATAAAAAGCACTGTAACAATACAAGGTGACCCCTAAAGCTAGAATAACAACATCAACAGATTCATAGGATGACGTAGAAAAGTAAAAAAAAACATATAATAGCATAACCTCCCAAACGTAATGGGTACCTAGCGAAAATAAATAATGAAACGCCACTGGTAACATTTTTTAACCGCCAAAAATCTACTTTACAATAAATAATAATTGTCGAAAGTAAGAAATCTCGGATTTTAAGACAGTACCTAATTACCGACTTATTTCACCTTGGTTACTAGAATAATTATAAATAAGGTGACGTAATCGTACACTGGTTGTTTGAATACCGGCTTTCTAGAAAAAACCAAACTAATAACGTTACTGTATCATAGATATTTAAACAATTTATTACAGTACTCACTACTGAATTATTGGTATAATGGTAATACCTAATGAACAACCTTAGATATAGAAATCGCACGTTAAAAACTTGCAAGTTCTATTGTAGATAATAGATTTACAAATCTACTTCCGCATGTTTGAGACAAGTAAAAAAAACTGTTTTCGTTGAATAATACACAACTCCAAAACCGGTAACAACAAATCGTTTACTCATTTATAATGCATTATCTCTAACAGAAACAAAACGAATGGGTAAAACAAAATACTTGTATTATTTCTCTCCCGCCATTTTATAAGCCGCTAACTGCTGCCGCCCTGGATACTAGATTTTATCGAAAACATGCATTTTAATATGTAGAACAGTGAAAATTAATATACAGAAAGACTCACCTGGCTTTATCTACTTTGTCGGTCATATTTGCTGCTTATTTTTCTTTTGATTTACAAAAAAAAACGAGAAAATCGAATAGCGTGCAACACAATGTATTTAGACGATTTGGCGAGGTCTTTTAATCGGCGTTGTCCGTTAAGTGTGTCAATCGATGATATTGCTATCTTCTTCTTATGCTCGGTAAAAGATAGAGATAGCCTGAACGCTTTCTATTGTCCATCTTTTTCGTACCTGAATTTAGTTGTTCCGGTATCAGGTAGAGATAGATATCGGCTAATAATGACTCTCTAGAGTGAGATAGCTACTTGACAGTGACAGGTACAAGTGATTTAATAGAATGCCCCATCCGAATGGTGATCAGGATCAGGAGCGTCATCAACTATTTAAATTTAAGAGGGGATCATGGCCTGGAATGCTCTGGAATTTATACTGCCATTTGCACCATTACTCTATGTTTGCACCCACAGTCCAATAACGGTAAACAATAGGTTTTTTTTGATAATGTTTATTGCCAATTCCAATCCCACAACGGTATCTCCAGATAAAAGGTTTTAAATTAATTTTTATTATTCTGATAACGGACGACGAATTGAATTAAATTATTTTAGACAATAATACCCATAACTTTATTGTATCACTTTTAGATAACTTCTATATCAATTTATAAATCATTGATTTCGTTTTTTTTATTATGATATACAAGGGATTATGGCCAGACAGTTTATTGTTTTAAATTTTCAAATGACAGCGCATAAAAAAGCAGATAAGTAGGATGTAGGTATATGAAATAATACAAACATTTATAAAGCTAAGTATATATTTCAATTTATCACATAAGGCTACAAATTTAAAGCTGATTTATATTTATATATTTTAAAAGGAGCTACTGCAGATTTATTGTAATCTTTAGAAAGTTATTACTAATTCTTTTACCCGGACTAGCAGCCAATAGGAACTAATAAATACTTTCTGGAAAGATTACTTTGGACTAGTGAAATAGTGAAGTCTATTGACTTTTTTTAAACATAGGTTATCTATGTATAACTCAAACGACACTGTACACACCGATCTTTACTTATTTTTGAATAATTTTTCTGCTTAGTTGCTACTTTTTTTTTAAATCTTATCAAGTCGATCTAAGTGAAAAAGTCGAAAAATTACTGGGATCAATCTAAATTATCTAAGCAATTTCACCACGTGACATTACATACCTTACCTCAACCAATACAAACACATTTGGTAATAACTACTGCTCAATGTCATGGAAATCTATATTAAAATGTTAGATGTTTAAATGTATATTTACATTAATTTACACAATTTTTAAACAAAAAAAAACTTTAGATAAATGATATGACTTTTTTTGTTACACCTCGACTAGACATATATTTTCAAACAAGGACTGTTTTACTTGATCGACTTTTTAACTATTAAATAAATTCAGATCATATCCATAAATTTCTTTTAAATAAAACACTGACAGACTACTACATATAGTTAACGTAATAACATCTAAAAGATTACCAGAAACTAAGGCATACCAAACATTTTTTACAATTACATTGTAGGGATTTAGCAAAATTTTGAAGGGAAATGCCAGAATAAATGCTATACTAAAACTAAATTTGTTATTTCCCACAATTGAAATCAGTTAGAGCTAATTTTAATAGAAGCATTTACCAAAGTACTTAAAACACTTCGATTATCATTATGGTACTTCAAAAGTCAAGAAATACTTTCAATATTCAAGAGTCCTTATCAGATATCAACATTTATTTGAATATCATGAATATTTGCAGCAGCAACTTCAGATATGTTTTGTGAATGAAATATTATAAACATAATTTGAAAAGTGTATTTCTTATTTTCAAAACTATCATATCCCATTCATTTTCTTTGAATATCTTTCAATTTCCATCTTAAACAAATTTGTGTTTGTATTTAGTTTTAGCATAAATTTGGCTCTAGTAAATTGCCTAAACTTTTACAAATTCATGTAATGAAAGTAGTGAAGCATATTTATAAAGGCAGCCATATATATATCTATAATATTTACCTAATTCTTAACTTACTACCAGTAAGAGATATTGCGATATTTTGCCCTAAGGTAATGCCTTACTTTCGTTTTTTCACAATTTGGTACCTCTGCACTGATATGAAAAATGAATGGATTGTGTCACTATTTAATGTAAATAGTGCAAAATATGATACAATATTTACAATGACTAATAAATTTTAAACCATGTAAGTCCACATTTCAACTTCTAAAATATACAATCAATAACTTTTTTTCAACTGTTAAGAAATATTGTTAAAAGTAACTTTTCTGGGCTTAAAAAATATCTTATTTCTAAATCTCGTCAGAAACAGGTAACTATTTTGACGGGCTTGAGGTTAGAATAACATATAAATCTAGAGAATAACAAGGGGTAGAATCAGATAATAAATTGGTTAAATTCACTATTTTTTGCAAATATTACCCATCAGTTTCAAACACCAGAACATACCATTACTTCCCATTGTGTTGCAACTGTTGTAAATAATGAATATTCACAAAACTATGAAATTCAACCTCATAACTGGTTACATGTTTAAAATCTATTTTTCTTCAATTTGTATTAATTCAAAAAATACTAGATATTTGTAGCTTTTACTTTATTTTTGCCCTAGCTTCAAGCACACCCCTCTATTAGTACTGGATTTATTTTTATTTGCTTGTAAAAATTCAATCAACTATTTAATAAATGCATCTTTTCTCAACAATCAAGTTTCTACCAATATTTAGAAAATTGGATGGTTTCAAAGCTACCAATATTTTATATAATTAATAAGCTTTAAGCCTTCAATAAAAAATGTAAAAAGAATATAGTGCTACTAAATAAATATTTTTAAAATTGGACATGTCTAATCAACAACCCATTTAGAGTGGATAATAAATATAAAAAAGGTCATAAAAGTTTTGAAATATATAAAAAAAGAATAATATGAATATTAACAACAAAAAATATATACAGGGTGATTCATTAAGAATGTCCAATCTACGGACTGTAGATTGTAGAACTCAAAATATGATGATTCTGCTCAACATGCCTAGAATCTACAGTTCAGAGATTGGACATTCTTAATGAATCACCCTGTATATATATTTCTTTAAAAATGATAAATTAAAAAGATTTGTAGTTTAAACTTTAAAACGCAGGTAACAGTGAATGTAATGCTATTTACCAAGACAGTTGTTCATGTGAAATCAAATACCTAAATAAAATAATGGTATTATATAGCTATTGACAATACTGAAGTTATTAGAAAAATGCTGCCTCCAAATGCAAAAAGTGATTGCTATAGTTATAATAAGTATGCTACCTATCCTACTACTTATGTAACTTTATTAATTAACATCCCCGACAAATTAGAAACTTCAAAAATGTACATAAAGGAGGACATTTTTGTATTAACTCCAGCTTTTAAAACAAGTACAGAGGACCAATCAAGCAAGCACAAACCAGTTATTGGAAGAGCCCCCAGGCAGCAGTCTGTCACTAGCCTCAGACAGTGGCAAGGCTACTTACATAAATTATTTTATGAACCACCCTTCAAAATTCTGCAAATTCTTTAGCACACTTTTCTGTAGAGGAGATGCGCAAAGCTTCTTCTTCATAATCATCGAAATTACTAGTATCCCCAGGTCCTTTGCATCTTGGTATAAATGGAGCTTCAATCTTTTTCTGGAACGTTGAAATCCAGTCGGTAGAAGCAAACCATTTGTGACCTTTAATATCATTTACTCCAGCTTTCAAATTGCCATATCTTTTTGTCAAATCAACTTGGAGCAAGTTACGTAGCAGGTCCTTAAGATCAGAACCGAAATGAGATGGAAAGCGAACTTTACCGGAGACAATTTTTTCATAAATCTGTATAGGTTGATCAGCAAAGAAAGGTGGATAGCCAGCTGCCATTTCATATACTAATACTCCTAGAGCCCACCAATCAACAGCTTTGTTATATCCCTTACTAAGGATTATTTCTGGAGCAAGGTATTCTGGTGTTCCACATAGTGTCCAGGTACGACCCTTAACTCTTTTAGCAAAACCAAAATCAGTTACCTTGAGGTAGCCCTGGGAATCAATTAGTAAATTCTCAGGTTTCAGATCTCTGTAAATCAGATCTAGGTAGTGAAGATATTCAAAAGCCAACACTATTTGAGCTGCATAGAAACGTGAGTGTGGTTCAGAGAATCTACCAACTTTACGAAGATGAGAAAACATTTCTCCACCAGGCACATATTCAAGCACCATATATAGATTCGAATTGTCTTTGAAATGGAACTTTAGACTCACAAGAAAAGGAAAACTGATGGCTTGTAGGATTCGCTTTTCGTTTAGAGTATGCTCTACTTGCTTTAACTTTACCACTTTTTGTTTGTCTAAAATTTTCATTGCATAATATTCTTTAGTAGGTTTATGCTGCACTATCATAACCCGGCCGAATGAACCCGTGCCAAGGGTTTTAATTCGTTCAAAGTCATCTAGACCTGCTGTATTTGTAGGATTTCGCTTCCACTTTTCTTCAAAGTCCTCCTTGGCCTGATCCAGAAATTCCTTTACACTTTCCGCTGAATCTACTTTTTTGTTCGCCGTAGCGGCATTGTTGCCCATGGTTTGTACTTTTAAGCCTTCCAGGGCTCCGACTTTAATAGTACACTCCGCCTAAAGCACCAAGTTTAGCGGAGGACACGAATGTCACTAGTACTATGATGTCAACACACCTTATTCATGTTCATTTTTTAAGTCTACTTTTATATATTTCTTAAAACTACAAGATTCAGCACTTAAGATTTAAATTTATATGAACTTATTATTAAAGCGAAACTATTCACGATTAAAGTGACTTATAAATCTACTTTGATACCTTAATTGTAAAATGGCCGATGACTGACGAGCTCTGTTTTCTTGTTTTATCCGGATTGATTTCGCACTAAGAAAAATATGAAAATATTATCACGTGACTATTAAACGCCAATAGTAATCCCGAAACCCTCCACTAGAAGATGCTCTGAATTCGGAGTACACGAAGCAAACGAACCGTTATATTGCGATTCATATGAAAGTTATATAATACATTCTCTTTGTCTCTTGATGTAAGTAGAAAGAGACAAATGATAGGAATAATTTACACTTTACGAACGTAGCTGCAGAAAATAATTGATTTGTCTTTGGCTCGCCCTCTATGAAACATATACCAAAGTACCAGCAAAAAAATTTTACATCGATTTTGTAGAAAAAATTATTAATTGCTCAAAATTTGGAAAAAACCACAGAATTAGCAAAATTGGAAAAGAGCTCGTACTAATTTAATTTGAGTCTAATGATATTTTGATTGTAACGGGATTTACCTGGATTTTGTAATAAAACTGATATAGATTAGTCAAAAATTTTATTTAATAATATAAATCAGAAACTTATGCTACCAAAGCAGATGCTGTGCTTGATTCATACTTCCAATTTGGAGCAAGAACACTTTTGGTTTTGTAGTATCTTGCCAAACGGTGGATACGGGATTCAACCAAAATCAACCTGAATTTACTATCTTTATCCTTTCTGTTCCTTTCCAAATGCTTACGAATAGCTACTGCTTTTTTAATAAGGTAGTATAAGTCTTCCGGTAGGTCAGGTGCAATTCCCATTGATTTCATAATACGTAAAATTTTGTTACCAGACACAAATCTTACTTGGGCTACTCCATGTGAATCCCTAAGAACAACACCTAAAAAATAAAAAAGAACACTGTATTTCATAGTCATCTTCTTGAATCAAGTAGATTTTGTTACCTATTTGTGATGGGGTCATTCCTTTCTTGCCTAACTTGAAAATGTGGTCCTTTACTTCCTCTGGTGTGACTTTCAACCATGTTGGAACACTTCTTCTGTATGGTAATGCCGATTGGGCAATACCTTTTCTAAAATAACATTTAAATATTTAATAAGTATGCTACAGATACGTAGGGTGTTTCAAATATGAGTTTATTGTGGAAATAACATGCAGTACTAGGGTAGAACTATTAAGAGTGAGGATGATATAGAGAATACTTAATAAACTAAACAAAAATAATAATGAATACACCATAAGGAACATACAGAAGACAAAAAACTTAATAACCACATGGTAACATAACCTCATTGAATGATGATTAAATGGTAAATCGGCAAGCAATGGGATTGAAAAAAATGTATCAGCTTGTGAAGGCGGAAAAACAACAAGTTATGTGAAAACTCACCCTGGTGCGTGCATGCGTCCCATTTTTAATTGTTTTAAACAATGTTAGCTCCCGATTGCTGTTTGCCAAGATGGCTTCCTTAGAAAAGAATTGACAGCATGTAAATTGATGACTTATGACGTTTGACATTTGACAGAACTGAATCGAAAATAGAAGTGATTGCTGGATTTTTTTTATTGATTTTTAAGTTTAGTGTAATTAATTTTTTGGAAATGTTGAATGTTTATGAACGGGTCGCTTTTATGTTATTTCTGAATATGTCTACATTAATAATTTATTTGAAGCTAAAATTATGAGTTATGATAAACAATTATTTATATACAATAGAACGCGTATTTACTGATAATTATTAGTAACAGCTGATTGGATCAGATTTCAAGTGATGACAGCAAAATCAACGAGTGAAACTTTTATTAGACGTTTATGTCATGCAAAGAAAGGTATCGTGGGATTTGGAAGATAATTGAATCTTTTTACAATTTGCAAATTTGCTGTGTTCTGTTGTATATAACACTGTTGATAAATATTTTTAGGTAGAACGTAGAAAAACAAATTTGAACACATCATGTCTACCCCTGCTCGAAGACGTCTTATGAGAGATTTTAAAAGGTTAGTGATTCATTGGTTTTCATTGAAGATGATCTTGATACTGTAGTGACTAGTGTTAGTAGTTATTGTTTTATAAATAGGAAGAAGGAGCTAGAGCACTAAGTAGTTAGTTTTTAATATATAGTTAAATTTGAATATTTCAAGTAACTCTCAATAGCAAGTGATATCAGAGATAATTTGAGATTATTGCCAGAAATATATTTCATGGATGAAACATCTTCTGCCAATTTTAAAACATATGTCCATTATGTTGTTGATTGTTTATTTGTGGACCAGAATGACATATAATTTCATTGTACATTTATAGCAATGATTTCTAAACTATAAATATCAATTGTTTATGTAGTTTTCATGAAGATTGTTACCTTTTTAGGAGTTATTGTGTAAATGTCTTTATTGTTTGACCATTGTGAAATGTTGATAATCACTATAGATCTTCACCTTAACTACAGAATCAAAATACTCAACTTTTTTTGTGTGACACTCTTCGCAAAATGCAAGTATGCTACTGAATATTCTTAATTAAAGATTACAAGAAGATCCCCCTACTGGTGTAAGTGGTGCTCCTACAGATAATAACATTATGATTTGGAATGCAGTTATTTTTGGTCCTCATGATACTCCATTTGAAGATGGAACTTTTAAATTAACTATTGAATTCACAGAAGAATATCCCAACAAACCACCTACAGTTAGATTCGTTAGTCACATGTTTCACCCCAATGTGTATGCAGACGGGGGTATATGTTTAGATATATTACAAAATCGATGGAGTCCAACATATGATGTATCTGCTATATTAACCTCAATTCAAGTAAGTATAAAAGTATTTTAACATACATAGAACATGGAAATCCTGGTAGAAAGTGTAGAAACACTTTTTTTTTTAATTCTAGTCATTGTTGAGTGACCCAAATCCAAATTCTCCAGCTAATTCTACAGCTGCACAACTGTACAAAGAAAATAGAAGAGAATATGAAAAGCGAGTGAAGGCGTGTGTAGAACAAAGCTTCATCGATTAGCGTTTTTCTCATATTTATCGAATTACTTGTATTCAAACTGGTTCTCACTATAGTGCTTCAAAATTACAGCTCCACTTTACCCCCTGCCTTTATAGTAACTAGTGTTAATCTTTTTTTTCTTGACTATTTTGTTTCTGGAATAAAATTATCGAAAAATTAACTTGAAAATATATACATGGTGCCCTGGGAGGTTCTCTATAAAATGTAACTATATATTATAGTAATGAAAAGTTAAAAGTAGGTTGTAATTATTGAATGTCTATGCTGTTTAAGACTGGTATGTCATTACCAACTGTCAGTGTGAATAGTGAGTGTTGCCTGTTGCCTTCCATAGTACCCTGTATTCAATGGTGTTTAATTCTAAATGCGTACTCTTGATTATCGTGTCTTTTTTTTAAATTCAACTTTCTGAAAAAGTTCAAATACCAGTGCAAACGAAAGTAATTTTTTGAAGTAAGCACGTAATATAATTATGTTTATTAAAGAGAAGAGTCAACATAATCTATTTTTTTCTTGTCAAAATGTGTATGTGCTTGTAATCTTTTAGGAGAATCGATAATAAGCTGAGCCGTCTGGTGGTAATAAAAAATAAAATAATGTTTTTATGTTGTCTAGTTTGAAGGTAGACAAAAGAGCAATCGCGTTTTTAAAACAGTTATCGGGAAAAATTATTTTTGTACATTGAAAGTGGGCTATTTATAAAATAACTACCAGCTAGCAAAGAACTTATTTTTGGTTTTCACTTTTCCATTTTATTTTTTTGAAATCTAATACGACCTCCTTTGTCTTTGCATTAAACCACCCTTATTTCCGTACTGCCTACTTTCAATTTCATTAGGTAGTTAGATGTGTTGTAATTACATAATATACTTAAATAAATTATTATAATGAAGGTTTTGTTTTATTTTCAAGTTACTGTAAACTGGTCAAGTTTTAGACAAAATGTACACTGTGGGCCGAAATGAAGGAGTACATTTTTTAATTGCAAATATTTTTTTTGTTTTTTGGGCGATTTATTTTCTTATTGCAGGGCTAATAACGTAACATGTCCTTAACATGACTGTAAATTTAGAAGCAAAAATAATGTACAGGGTCGGACTTATTTAAAAAAATAATATAACAGTGCATTTGAGCTCGTTGCAAATGAAAACTGTTTTAGCTAAAATTGTACTAATATGTTTTTTCGGTAGATAAACTATCCAGAACACTTCAGTGAAAAGGAAATTTTCCTAAATTACCGGATTCGCGAAATACCATTTTTTTTATTAAATAATATTTTAACAAATAACACATTTATGAAAACAGTTTAGTAACTTTAAAACTTGAAGAAAAATATTATGAACGTGACCACCTAACAGCCCAGAATTAAATCCGGTTGATTATTCAATTTGGTGAATTTTCGAACAAAATTTGTATGAGGGACAACAATTTAGAACAATCGAGCAGCTCAAAGAAAAAATGTAGTTTGTTTGGAACAATTTTGAACAGGGTGCAATAAATGGGGCTATCAATCTAGGTTCGTTCCAACCTCGTAAAGAACCATTCTAGAATGGCACTGCGCAAGTGCATATAGTTAATGCCGTTCCAAGCTATTCGTGACCGTAATATTACGGTTCTATTTGCGTTCCAACAGTTTGGTGATTGTTCTAGAGCCGCAAAAGAACGGTAATTTCCTTAGACTAGAGAAACTGTTTCTCTAGTCTAAGGTAATTTCGAATATTTCGATACTCGATCGAAAGAAGGAACTGTGGTGAGGACTGACATGCGCTGTTAGTAAGTATTTTGTCAGTTGTTTTCAAAGATTGTTGTCATAGAGAAATACAGAGTGTCCCAAATAAGAGTGACTGATTTTAAACATAAATGTCCAGCTTATTAATTGTTCCAAAGAGATGGGGTTTTCACTAGTTTATCAAAGATATTTTTTTTAGGCTTGGTTTGGATTTTATCTCATCAACACAGGGTGTTTTACTAATGTTGGTCAAAGTCAAAGGGAGAAATATGTATTATTTTAAATGAAACATCCTACAATTTTTGATTTCATTCGAAAGAGCAATCATTCTCCTAAAAATGTATAGTTTTCTATCTTTTGTTTCATTAACAACAAAGATATTCGACAACTCATGCTGTAACCGTTTGACACATTCATTCATTCATTCATGTACTATTACATGAAACCTCTAATAATATCTTTGTTGTTAATGAAACAAAAGATAGAAAAATATACATTTTTGGAGAGGAGAATGATTGCCCTTTCGAATGAGATCAAAAATTATAGGATGTTCCATTTAAAATAAGACATATCCCTTTTGAATATGACCAACACTAGTAGAACACCCTTTGTTGATAAGATGAAATGCCAGCCAAGCCTAAGAAAATCTCTTTGATAAACTAGTCAAAATAGTGAAAACCTCATATCTTTGATGCAATTAAAATAAGCTGGGCATTTATGTTTAAAATCAGTCACTCTTATTTGGGACACCCTGTATATTGTCTATGATTGTTGTTTTATAGATTAACGTAAATGAAGTGTTTGATGAAGAGGTAAAACGTTATAAAGGGAGTAATAACCTCACTTGAAAATTAATATGAGCTTAAATTAAATATTTGTGACTCAGGAAATACCAGTGAAGATGAGGGAGTTTCTTTTACACCAAACAAAAATTAAAAATGAAAATATCTTTTTATTTTTTATTTCGAACGTACCCATTTTTTGAATAATTGCTATACAAATATATCAGTACCTACAAGTACAAGGTTTTGTAAAAGCATAAACTGATAACTTGCCCAAATTAGACTCATTTATGCTGCTTGAATTTATGAAGTCAAACAGCTGCTTTAATGCAGAGGAAATAAGAGGAATTAAAGCATTATCGTAAATACGATTTAAACTAATAATAATAATAATAATGATTTTATTGCTTCTGAAACAATGTTACAGCAAGGTACAATATAATTCTATATATATAAAAAGTATTTTTAAAATGGGAAAGGTTAAGCGAATCTTAACAACTACATACAAAACATTATTCATTTAAGACAAATTGGCGTAATTTCAATATATTCCAAATGTATTCCGCAATTTTCCTAGCCTCAAAAATTGTGATTTTATTTAAGGCATGAAGCAGTGAGTTCACATTTTCAAGGCAAGGGATATTCCAATCAACCAATCAACCAATTGATTCCTACAACCAATAAATATTCATATTTAGGTGTAGTCTTCACTTCATCAGGTCTATTTAATGAAATGGCCCAATCAAGTGTCAACAAAGGTAAGCAGGCAATAGGTTCTCTTTTACCCATAATGGCTAAAACAAAAATTGATACTTGGCAACCTAGAATCAAATTGTTGGAGTCACTCGCCCTCAGTGTCATGTTTAATTGTATTTCTGTTTGGGGAGTGAGGTATTTGGATATTTTAGAAAGAGTTCAGCTATATTTCCTGAAAAGAGTTCTTTTAGTTCCTATCAATACTCCAGATGCTATAATCCGTTTAGAGACTGGAAGAGTCAAGTTTGCATTTAATATTTTTAAAATGTCTCTCAACTGGATACACAAAATACTAACAATGGATAATCATCGCTATCCTAAGCTCTGTTTTAAACAACAACTGCGTTTGGCCAACTCTACAGATATGAAGTATAACTGGATAGTTCAGTTGAAAAAGTTCTTTGTTGATATTGACTGTGACCATATATGGAACAATTTGAATCATCCTTCTTTTATATCGCAGGGGTGCGTTCGACAACGGTATTCTAAGGAGAATATCATTCGATCGGTGGTGGGGGTAAATAGTCCGGAAAGTTTAATCTCCTTTGTCATCGTTTTCGAACTATCGAACTACCTAATGTCATACAAAGCGCGCGTGAACTGAATGAACTAAATTAGCAGGTTAAAATAAAAGTTATACTATTGGATATTTTGATGAGTTTAGGTATTTAATTTAATACAAATTATTATTGTTATAAGGTTTAATTGAGTAATAATCGGTGTTTGTTTCTTTCAACTGATAATAGAACTTAACCATTAAAAATGTTTCATTGAACATATAATACTTGTCTTCAATTTTAACGATATTGTTTGTACAGGACATCATTATTATTGTAATGTAACATGATAGTTTAGAAAAAGGATGCAAACAATCAATTTATCAATTGAAAACCAATAACAAAACAAGAACTAACTTACAAATAAACTAGTGCGCAAGTCGGATACTTTTCATTCTACTTTTAAATCGATTGACGAAGGAGGACGTCGGATAATATTATTCGATGTTTTCGAACGGCCGATACAACGTTGCCAAACTTTGCCTACTCATGTTTTCGAACGACAGTTCGCGTAAGTCTTATGCTAGGATGATGTTATCGAACGTACCCCAGAGGAAAGATTTGTTGTCGAAATATTATACATATTTACATGTATCAGGGGTGAGTTCGAGAACGTCACACTGGTTGAAATTTTGCACTTGATTGGTGGGGGTAAAGGGCGATCGTAGTGCGACGCTCCATCGAATAAGTTCTCGAACGGATTTACCTTCTTGTGGTTGTTAACTATAACCATACTTTTTTAAATATTATTGTTCAACTTTTAAGTTTTTCTATTTTAAATGTAGAGTAGATAATATGAATAAAAAACGTGTCGCATTGATTGCGCTTACATTGGGAAAACAGTTGCTTGAAGGGATAGGTACATTCCGACAGCGAGTCGGATAATGATATGGAAATCTCTTTAATATTCGAAATTGAGTCAAAGTTGCAACCGCGGAAAAGAACACATCCAAGGTGTAAATATTACTTTGAAAGAGTTAATTCCAGTTATACTTTAAAGGATTATAACTAGTCTAGGTCTAACATTAATGAATCTGGCGCCAAGAAACAGAAACATTTTAAAAACCCTTTAGGCACGCAATCTACCACAAATAAGCTTAATAATATTTTAAATTTGAATAGAAGGAAATTAATTTATTTTTAAATTAAAAATTTAATAAGCATTCATAGTCATACTACATACCAATCTAAATTCTAACCACAAAATATTCAAACCAAACTGACAGGTGCGATTTTTAACCGAGTCGAGACTGGTGTAATTTGAGCGACGCTCGATTGTCGCTCTAAGGAGTTCTCGGACTGTAGGGGAGTACACAATAAGAAGACGCTTGAGAGTTCTCGGACACAAAAATAAGTGAATTTCATACTAGTGCGATGTTCTCGAACTTAGCCCAGATGTCAGTGTTGCGTCTCGATATTCTTTCATGTATTTGTATTCT
>CAJUYI010001314.1:0-16197 GCA_910591695.1 Galerucella pusilla
TTAGTGTGGTAGCAGACCACACATAGAAGGTAAACACGTTACAATATATATATATATATGTTAGTGTTGTTGCTAAAGATTATGCAGTTTGTGTTGGCGGGAAACTTACATTTGTTTTCAATTAGGTCTCCATACAGTTGTTTAATGCTGTCCATATTTTTTTCACATTCTAAAATCATATGGTTGATATCACCTATTATACCACATTCACAGTTTGGACTATCCGCGACACCTATTTTATGCTGGTAGTTAGGAGTAAGAGCATGTCCTGATCTTATTCTATTGATTGTTACAATGAAATGTCTTTTGCTAACTGTACTAAACCAACTTTTTGTTGTAAGGATTTTATTTGGAAGTTATGATTAAACGTAATAAAAGAGAACAAAAACGGTGAATATGTCTTTGTTGAATCGTATGACCCGCATGATAAGACTGCATTTGACTATATTAATAATCAAAATATGAATTTTCCGGAGATTTCTTCTGTCTCATTATATATTATCCATTTTAATTTATTTACGAAACTCTCTCTATACCTTATTCCTTTTGCATGCTGCTTTTTACTAACCCGAAGGCCCTGCATGTGAAAGGGTCGATTGTCGTAAGGCTGGTATGTGTAAAAATGGTGGTTTACGCATTGATTTGTTAACCTATTTTGTGTGTGCTTGTGCTAAGGGTTGGGTGGGTACCTTTTGTGATACAGAATCTCAGTGTAACAAAAATCCCTGTCAGCATGCCGTTGCTTGTCAAGATTATGTGAGTATGTTATTTAAATATTTAATAATGCAGCTTAGATAAAAATATAATCCACCATATTGCATTTAACTGCTTAATATACCATTATTTTGTATTTGAACAAATCATCAGTTGTATAATAATTACATCTAAAGTGTACAGCTGTATTTGTGGTAGTTGTATTTTGTATTGCAGTCTATAGTGTAAGAACCGTTTTACACGTACCAAAATTATTGCGAAATTTACTCAGAAAATTATAATAAGAATAATTTTTGCTGTTTTACACGCCATAGTATTATTGCCAAAATTTTCGGAATAAAAATATAGGACGTGTTCTATATTTTTATTACAATAAACTAGAAAGTGCGCGAGAATCGACGCAGAAGCCGAAAATAGAATAAATAAAAACAATAATTGCGTCATGTGCTGTATTTGTGTTTTATCGTTTGAGCATGGTTTGAATCATGGAGACTATTATACAGGGTGATTCATTAAGAATGTTCAATCTCTGAACTGTAGATTCTAGACCTCAAAATATGATGATTCTGCTCAACATGCCTTATGCAAATATTGCTAGTTTCCGAGATACGGGGTGATCAAAGTTTAAATTTAAATTTTGATTTTCACAATAATTTTTTATGTTTTCACAATTTCTCTTTTTGAAAATTGGCCATTGACATCATATTTTGAGGTCTAGAATCTACAGTTCAGAGATTGGACATTCTTAATGAATCACCCTGTATATAGTCTCCATGGTTTGAATTTTGAGAACAAAAATGCCAGTAAAGAACGGAACAAGTTGTTGGACTCCTCAACCATCAATTCCTTATTTAGGAGAGCCTAAGTAACTATACTCTTCTTTAGAGTCATTTTTTCGACCATTGAGATCTTTGTTTTTTGAGTTTTATTAATAAAAATAAACTACAGATAACTGCTGCAGCACCTAACAGCAGCTCTTTTTGTCTTGCAGGCATAACTGCAAATGTCAATTAATATAATATCAAAATAACCAAACCACTTTGACCAAACTAAAATTTTTCATCTTGAATAAAAGGTTTGAAAACAGGTGATTAGTAAGAATTGTCAATGATAAGGTGGATTCATACAAGAAAAAAATTAAAACTAAGATAATAATTAGTTAATTTAAATCCTAATTTCTTAGTTTCTTGCATGAATATCTACATTACAGGTACATGCTCATGCAAAAAACTAAGAAATTGAGATTTAAATAAAAAATATCATGGTTTTATCTTCTTAGTTTTAGTTTTAAATTAATCTTAGTTTTAATTTCTGCTTGCATGAATCCACCTTTAATCGTAAAACAACTTATCCCAAAAACAATCTCGCTGCGCAGGCGTATGACAAATTGTTATTACATTTTTAGTGGTAAAAATATTATGTGTCAAACAGTCAAGCATAAGAATATTTTTAAAATTCATATCAAAGTGCTTCAAAAATGGTTCAAATTTTATCGATAATTTTTTCTTTTCCACGAAAACCGATTGATAAAATTACGAGTCCGTTAGGACGAGGGATTTTATCTAAATTCGGTTTGTTTGAATGTTTTTGACTCAAATAAACAAGTTTGAGTGATGAAAATAAAAAATTATTTGATAAATTAACTCCAATGTCAAAATGTCATGTACCTGGAAATGTTATTGTCACTTTGACATCGATAAAAAAGGTGCATCCTTTTTTATCGCGATAAAAACTCCTCTTCCTCAATATCTAGTAAACGGACGTCACTTTTACACAATGACAATGAGTCGCAAGTTAATAAAGATAATTATTTTTGTTGTTCATCCATATATTCTGTCGTTAATTTATCTTGCCAAAAAACACTCAAGCTTTTCTTTTATCGGATAAATTTCTCTTTAACTCAAAGTTTTGCAAATCACTAAATTTGCTCGAAAAACTGACATTAGATAAAATCGCTCCACCTTCGGTGTCGCGATTTTATCATGTCAGTTTTTCTCGTAAAATTAGTGATTGGCAAAACTGTTTCGTTGCAAAGAGAAATTTATCTGATAAAAAAAATCTCTTGTGTTTTTACTGTTGATAAAATTTGAAGAGCGAGTTGTATTTGGGAAGATTATTTTTTCCAACAATTGTGGAGTGGAATTTTGTATTAAATGTTCAATATTCTGTTGGGTGATGGCACTGAAACGGTTTGTGTTCATTTTTCAATATACTTCGAAGCACTTTTAGTTGTCAATAATGACAAATACAAAGTAAAATTTTGACGTTTCAATGTAAACAAAGTATTATCGATGAGGAAGCAGTTTTATCAGTATAATACCGAATGATTGGCTAGAATAATGTATTGCTATTGGTTAAAACCACCAAAATGTCAGATTTTGACAAGTAAAAAAAATAATCAATATTATTTTCAGAGTAAATTTCGCAATAATTATCGTACGTGTAAAACAGTTCTAAGTAGGTAACTATATTGTGAATACTAACCGACAATTTTTTCATGGCGTCACTGACAGGTCGGCCATATTGTTCTGGGTCCTCATGTCATATTCTGTTTCAACCCAGGAGATGATTATTTAATTGATCTCCTGTGCATCTGAATCTTGACTTCGTCGTAATCACATAGCTCATCCGTTGATTGCTTTTTCCATCGTCTGACCTTTTTATTATTATTCAGGGACGCCATGTTTTATTTGTCAAGTTTTTATTATTTAAATACAATATATGTTACATTTACATTGTTCTACCTACAAAGTCTAATAACCAACTGACCACATGTCAAAACACACAAACTTCAACTGATCAGAGGAACCAGCAGAATATGACCAACCTGTCTAAGTCAGGTGTTCTGGAATTATCTATTTTTTAGCATGCTAGTTTGACAAGCTATTTGATCGTGGGATGCCTGCTTTAGGTTACTGTAATGTTAAGACACAATTAGCGTCCATATTCTTATGAAAATCAACGTTACAGTCTTCCATATTTTTCCCACATAACTTCAAAACATCTTGAACCCATTTTTCACTTTCTCCACAATGCAAAACGATTAGCTTCGATCTTTTGTTTGCTGTCATTGTTAATATACACATTTTTGAACCATCAGTCCATCCCTAACTGTTTCTTGCAAATATAAGACATAAAATTTATTGTAAAATGTTATTTTTATAGCACAGAATAACCTTTTACAGTAATTCATTATACAGATTGGAAACCACTTATGAAATGAAATTCTTTATGTCATTATTTTGAAAAATTATAAAAAATGCCGAGACACGTCAACTTTTGAATTGAGCTGTGCGTTATGTAAACATAAATGTAAATGTACAGGGTGATTCACGCAAGTATGCCATAGTCGGTGTTGTTTTTTTTAATGAAACACCCTGTATATTTGCATATTTTTGAAATCAACTTAATGAACCGATTCCAACAAACTAAATAATGTATGGTCAATTATGAATTATACAGGGTTAAATTTTTATTTTTACAGTTATTGAACACATACATAAAATACCTGATGTATTTGATTTTAATACATTAAAATAAATGCTCAAAATGCACTCCACCTAGTTGTTGGCAATAGCACAGTCTCCTATAGAACTCCTCCTTAACTTTGTATAAAGTTTGAGGTGAAATATTCCGTATTTCTGTAGTTATCCTGTCTTTGAGGTCTACAATGCTAGTTGGTTGTGTTGCATATACTTTGTTCTTGAGATAACTCCACAGAAAAAAATCTAACGGCGTAAGGTCTGGCGATCTAGCTGGCCACTCAATAGCACCTCTTCGTCCAATCCATTTATTGGGGAAGATTATATCGCATAATGGGGTGTTGCCCCGTCTTGCTGGAACCAAACATTTTCATTCGGTAAGCTAGGATCTATTGCGTTGGGATATAAGTTTGACAACGCAGAAATAACTTCATTTCTAAGCATATTTAAATATTTTTCAGCTGTCAAATTTCCATCTATAAATATAGGACCAATAATATGGTCGCCTATGATACCGGCCCAAACGTTCACCTTTTAAGGGTACTAAGTATGTGTCTCACGCATCCAATTAAGGATTCCCTGCTGACCAATATCCACAGTTCTGTCGGTTCACCTCTCCATTCAATGTGAATGTTGATTCGTCAGAAAAAAGAATGGTACCAAGAGCTATCTCATTTCTGTTCAGCTTATTCATCAATCTTTCGCAGAAATCCATTCTACGATCTGGATCGTCTTCTGTTAACTCCTGCACAAAAGTTTATTTGTAGGGATGAAGTTTTTCTTTATGAAGACATCTTAGAACAGTTGTATGATTAACATTATTTTCACGGGCAATTTGACGTGTACTTGAAGTTGGATTCTCTCCGACACTTAACAAAATATCCACTTTCACATCATCTTCAACGAAGTGTGGTTTTCTTTTCAATGGTTTGACATGTTCGAGTTCTCAGAATTGTGCATGAATTTTAGACACAGTACTTTGTGAAATATTAGGCAATTCGGGATACCTGTGATTAAATAAGTTTGCCACTTCAACTTGACTTCTGCAGTTATCCCCGTACCCGATCATCATTAAAATCTCACTTCGGTGAGTATCAGTTAAATATTTCATTGTTATGTCGACAAGGAAAGAGTGTTTGACAAAGATTTTACTTTTTCAGTATAAACTGTCAACACATCAACAACTGACAGAATAGAAAACAATCCACATTATTTATCGATTTAAAACAATCCACATTATTTACCGATTTTGTCTAATTATTGGCGTTTTTAGGCAATTTTTAGGGATTTATGATAAAATTCATGGGCGTAGCAGGTTTTATTTAATATACAAATACGTCTAATAATTAGTTAGTTTAGATTTTTGATAAATCCATATTTAGCTAATTTAAAAAAGTACCAATATTTCAAATGTAATAAATTTTAAAATTTCACCCTGTATAATTCATAATTGACCATACATTATTTATTTCGTTGGAATCGGTTCATTAAGAGGATTTAAAAAATATGCAAATATACAGGGTGTTTCATTAAAAAAAACAACAACACCGACTATGGCATACTTGCGTGAATCACCCTGTACATTTAAATTTATGTTTACATAACGCACAACTCAATTCAAAAGTTGACGTCTCTCGGCATTTTTTATAATTTTCTAAAATAATGACATAAAGAATTCTATTCCATAAGTGGTTTCCACGCTGTATAATTATGTGCTTTGCACAAATACCACAGATCATGTCACTCGTTGTCACAAATAGGAATGTTTTCAATTTCTCAGCCCACTCAACACTCACTTAAACACAGAAAAAGCCCGCCCCTTTCCTCAACATTTGTTTTATGTCATTTAGCTCCCTAACTAAAGTTTACAACCATGTAAATGGAATGTCAAGTTTTCTATCTCTTAGAATATTCTTTACATTTTATTTTATTCTGGTGTGTGTTTTATTGTTGATTGTACCCTTTATAATATTTCTAATCTGTCTTAGCTTCAAAGCATGTATATGTACACTTATAAAACCACTTAATTTGATATATTCACAGTTGGGTGGCTACCTCTGCACATGCTCACCAGGTTGGATTGGTAAAAATTGCGACGTCAAGTTGGGACTTTGTTCAAGCGAGCCCTGTCTAAATGTAGGGCGTTGCATTGAAAATGGGGCCCACTTCACTTGTCTTTGTACTTCTGGGTTTCAAGGTAGTAGATTTAGTTTGCATTTTAGTATCACTTTTTAGATTGGTACGATTATTTGCTATGAAAATAATATAATTAACATTTATAAAATAAGCTTTATTAATACAAATAAATTGTCACTTTAATATATTAACTTACTAAAATTAAGTATTTAAATCAACCAACGCTTCTTCACACAGTATTTTGCATTAATTCTAAACGAAATAACTTTTTTAAAATAGATATTAATCGATAAATCCCATCTTACTAATATTCTCATTTTATAAAGGTAAAATTTGTCAAACCAACCTAGATGAATGTGCTTCTGCTCCTTGTCAAAACGGTGGAACGTGCTACGACAAAGTAAATGGTTTTCATTGTAATTGTACCGAACAGTGGATGGGAGCAACTTGCGAGAAGCCATATGATATCTGTGAATTGAATCCATGCAAGCACAACGCAACTTGCATATCGTCTTCGAACAAAAGGGAATTTAAGTGTATTTGCCCAACGGGATTTGAAGGAGAAACCTGCGAAAATAACATAGACGATTGCGTGGGGTCTAAGGTAATTGTAATCATGTAGAATCATTCATACTATTATTTATATTTCGGAATAGTTTAAACGGCACTATATGTTTATATAATTTATAGTGAAACTTGATAATTCCTTGGTTATAAAACTCTGTAAGGAATACAACTCTTGATAGCACGGTAAAACGTTTTGTTTACTTAAATTAAAAATGTCAATCTTGGCTAGTTTGCGTGAAAACAGCAGAATTACCAATAGGGTGCTCCAAATTTTGACCCTATGTTTTTTAGGTAATCAAAACTATATTTATTTGGAGTTATGTTTTCGGATTAACAAAATAAAATTTCATTCAATGTAAGTACTCACCTTGAATGGATTTAAAGGCTGGTTTTGCCAACGAATAGTGCATAATACCACAGATTATAAAGAGAACAGATACGAATCCCGGTAAAACATCAAACGATTTTCAGCTCCGTCGTCAATGACCTTGGACCTTTAACTCGGTATGGCCGCGGTGTTGCCAGTTTAAAATATTTTCTGAATTTCTTACCGAATTGCACTGTTGACTCGGGTATAATAACAATTTCTAGTGCCGGATCTAGTTTTTTTTGGAAGTTTCCTCTAAATCTTTAAGACTGCGCCATGAATTAAAACAATAATCATAATCGAATATATATTTATGTTTTTATTAAATACCTATGATATGTACATTCCTATGATTTGTTATAAATAGTCATTACTCTTGGGAGATTAATTAATAAATACATTTTTAGATAACACAAATAAATTACAAAAATCAACCAAATTTTAAAGTACAATACAAATAATTCCTAATTTATTTATTATCAAAAGGAATACAATATACACCTATGCATAATAATTTGTAAGCACCAAAGTTAATATCAAAAACTTTAAAATTTCTTTTATCATAGGCCGGGATATTAAATTAAATACTCTAATCCCTTGGAAATCGAAAGAACTTTATTTTTCTTTCCGAATAAAATTTATTTAGACAGTCTCTTCATGAACTATACACCTCGCCGTGATGTTTATTCATTTTATAAGAATAATAATCTATATATATATTTTTATAGTTAATATCACCACAACGCACAATCGATTAGTCAAATAACACAATTAATATCGCCGATTGAACACCTTCAAACAATGAAGCAAACAAAAATGACGTTTTGATTATGTTACACCGTTATTGTGCATGGTTGCCAAGGATGTGGTTTGTGAAAAAAGTACCTATATATTTATGGTATGATTTTTATACATTATAATATTTTTAATTGTATAATTCTTTTAATGTTAATAAAATTAATTGAAAACAAGTAATTATCGAATATTTGTATCTGTATAACTATCACACTTAAAAATAATGCTTATAAAATATTTGACCTATGATCGTAAATTGAAGGAAATATTATGCAAATTGACAACACTGTTGACAAATTTCGCGAAGCAGCCCGAACGGAGTCGACATAAGACGATGGGCATTTAAATGGGTATGTCCAACCATCTCTCTCTCTTTTTACTGTTCTCTGTCAAGCTTTCTATAATCTGTGATAATACACTATTCTCAGTACGTAATGGATAATTGTTAAATCGTGTATGTTCTGTACAAAATGTTTGCTAGCTTCAATTTATACTAGTGATGGCAGAATGTAAAAGTCGGATTTTTCATTTCTGTACAAAAACAACACTATTAAATTTTATAAAATATAAAATATGTCATGATGTAATTTGTTCTCTTTTCAATCTGTTATGCATTGACACCCTATTTCCGAAATATAAACATGAACCTTTTGTGTATAATGAAATTATCCATCGATTATTTTGGTACTGAACTTGAACCATTCGAAATTTCAGTGTCCTCCCAAACAAGAATGTTTCGATTTAGTTAACGGCTATGAGTGCAAATGCCCTCCTGGTTTCACTGGAACTGATTGCAGTGTTGACGTAGATCCATGTGCGAAAAATCCATGCGTGAATGGTACTTGTATTGTTGATAAAAGCACATACCAGTTCAGTTGTAATTGCAATCCAGGTTTTACAGGTGAGTGTATTCAATTGGTTTGCATACCGCCAAAAAACATGCAAGGTCCAAGAGCTCATCCATATCTCAAAACGTGGCTAGAATCCAATTAAAAGGTTTCAATTAAACTCCCAAGTCAATGTTATTTATTGTCCAAAATAGGACCAATCGAGTTTTGCTACTAGTTTCGGTAAGTCTTTGCCATAATCAGGCTATAAAAGATAGAGACAAAATTCTAATGATATCAATTTTATGTTGAAAATTTATATAAATTTAAAACATAATAAAAGTTAATACAAAGTAATACAAAATCAATAAGTATTACATTGGAGATACCAATAAATGAGACTAATATTTTAGTATTAAGTGAAATTTGACTAACCAATTATGAATCTAAAAAACAATACTGATCTTGTATGTATGTATGTATTTTTGGGGTGACATTCACTGAGACCTAAAAGATCTATTGTGCCCCCTTACTTCTACTCAGTTGCTGAGGAGAGTCTCAGAAACTAGTAGTTCCTTTAGTCCTATTTCCCGGAGAACTTTTAGGATGTCTGCAGGCTTCAACTTAGGCAAATGTTCCTCTTCTATCCAGTAATCTCCTAGGTGCTGTGCTCTAGGATTCTGAAGTGCTGTGCAGTTGGAAAGTATGTGGATGGAGGTTTCTTCTTCCATTCCACAAAATCTGCATTCTTCTTCCTCCACTATTTTGAGCTTTTTCAGGTGCCCATTCAGGCGACAATGTCCCGTTAGGATCCCTGTTAAAACTCTTAGCGCCGTTTTACTTAGACTTATGCATTCATTTGATCTCAACAGGTTGTAGTCACCCAGAAGAGTCTTTGATTGTATAAGCGCTACTAGATCTTTCCAATGGTCAGATCTTCTCTTTTTCTCGGCTTTACTCATTTCTTCCTGTTAAGAATTCAAGATAATTCTTAACAGACTTGCTTGGCTAAATAAATTGTGCATTTTCTTCGTTAATAACATTATTTATTTCTGAGTAAATTATCATTGATGACTGAACATCTAAAAGTTTCTCTATATATCTATATAAAAAAAAGAAATAATGTACTTAGCAACCGTTGTTATTATGAGATGTCATTGTTATTTTTATATACGAATTGTCAATATAATCGAAAATTCCGAAAAAAGCGTTCAATTACCCATCGTACTTCAACAATATAGTTTATAACAACGAAGGTTTTCTGCGAGGGACCTGAGAGCAAAGGAGGGAAGTAAGAAAAAAGAAATACAGTCCACTTAAAATAAAATAATTCCTTCCCAATCCATCGAATCCTTGCCCACTTCCAATATTACATTGCAATATTACAATATTACAGAAACTAGTAGTGCAGAAAATTGATTGGTCCTACTTGTAGAATATTCTGGTTTAACTTGGAGTTTTGTGACTGCATTTTTTTTTCTTTGATCAAATTATTTATATAATACAAAATTGGTTATTTAAACGTTTTCACTGTCCTTTAATTTCATTGCACTACTTGAAGCAAAAAATTACATTTGTATTGTTTGTAGGTACCTTATGTAACGAAGATGTAGATGAATGTATACAATCCGAGAATAAAATTTGTAATCATGGAATTTGTGTTAATTTCGAAGGTAGTTTTCAGTGTTATTGTAAACCTGGTTATACTGGAGAAAGATGTAATTTAGATTTTGACGAATGTCTATCGATGCCATGCAAGAACAACGCTACATGTATCAATCTGGTGAATAATTTCGAATGTCGCTGTCCTCCAGGTAAGTTCGTCGACGACAAATATGATGAATCACTGAGACAAAAACACTTTATACATTCATTATTAGCTAAATAAACTGTGTAGTTTAGGTAAATTATGTATATAAAACTATCTAAATTATATAAGCGAAATAAAATAAAATGTTTTGTAAATCACAATAAATATTCGTTCTTCCAAGTTATAGTTTGGCAAGTTTATCTGAAGCTATACGGGATCGGTAAGAGGCGAGGAAAAACATGGCGCCTATCTGTCAAACTGTCAAACAGTACCTATTTTACCAAGTAAAACTGAAAATACAAAGGTATAACGCCACTGGATAAATCAATATCAGTCAACTGACGAAGTGAGAGGGAAGATCTCACGCACGCGCTTGCCAATAAGAAGTCAGCTGGTCGATACAAATCACCAATAATGTAATTCGAGGGTGTGGTCATTATGGTTTTCGTACAACGCTGCCAGAGCTTCAAAAAGCCCATAACATATTTGGAAAAGTATTCATCTTCAAATATTCATAAATTGAAAAAATAATGTTAATAGAATAAATCCAAGGAAACAAATACATTATAAAATTAACGTTTAATCATATTTTTAATATTGTTGATAATAAAAAGACCCTTTTCTAATTATCATCACTACATTAAGCACTTCAGTTTTTTCATAGTTAAATGTGGCAATGTCGAATGTTTTCGACTGCATTCCTTTCACGGTTTCAGATAAACTTGCCAAAGTATAACTTCTCGCTGGCTCGATCCTGTGCCCCTGTGCGGTCAGCGCTGGTATTTATAGATGGAAGGTCACGAGAGGGGGCAGACGAAGATAATGCGCAGGCTAGAGAGTCTACAGGGGCGGCTCGACGGCTACAACTATAATATTACAGCCATTTGCACTGGTCTTAGTTACGTTGTGGTTAAGTTTTAATCACCAATTAAATTAAATTGTTTCTTGCACTATGACATTTATTTTGAAGTTAACGCTATAATTAATAGTTAAATCTAATCCACAAATAAGGTATGGTTTAAGATATATAATTATTAATTAAAGTTATGTCAATATGACAATCAACTGAAGTGCTTGGCGAATTTGCGATATAAACTCATATTTCAATAAAATATGGATATAATGGATTTTGAAGAAGATGAATATGACCTTGAAATCTTGGACATACTAAACTTTGGGATTATAAAAAGATATCAGAGGGACAATCACTTTGAAGGGATGGATGCAACAACTTTTAGAAAAAGATTTCTTTCTTTTTATTTGTGTAAAATCGTTTTGAAACATCTACAGATCTGTAGCTATCTAAGTGAGCATTAAAAACTTCCTCTCAATTTTTGTCCAGGCCTGTTCCTTATCCTTCCAGCTTAACGCTCCTGTTCACTTGCATTCTATTATGTGCTTGTACTTTCTTATTAAATTCAAGCACATTATTTTTTCATTTTGAGAGAAATTTGTTGATATTTTTCTCTTTCCGCTCATATTGAAAACTCCAACCTTTTGTTTGGGTAAAAATTATTCCTAAATGCCGAATTACCAACTTACACCTAACACATAATTTACTAACTAGTACCTTAACCACAAATGACGCAAAACACTTCAATTTTAATCAATGGTTAAAGTTAATCATGAGTTACTAAAGCCAAAAGATAACTGCAATCGGTGCAAACAGCAGTTAGAGAATTTTATTTTAATTAACAATTTTTTCAAATCATAATATAATATACAGGGTAAAAAATCGTCGTGTGATATCATCATTTTATTTGTTGTAATTTTTCAGGGTACGACGGAAAGGATTGTTCTGTGAACATCGACGAATGTGAACCGAAACCGTGTTTGCATGGAGCAACTTGCATCGACGGTATTAACGAATTTACTTGCATTTGTCCTGAAGGTTTGACGGGCAAAACATGTGAAATAAACATTGACGATTGCGAATCTTCTCCGTGTCTACATGGATCTCAATGTATAGACGGTTTGAATAGTTATACGTGCAACTGTACCGATACGGGTTATGAAGGATTCCATTGTGAAAACAATATAGATGATTGCGACGGGGATCCTTGTCAAAATGATGCTCCTTGTATCGATTTGGTTAAAGATTATTCTTGTAAATGTTATCCAGGATATAAGGGTGAGATTTTTAATTATAAATAATGATCAACATAACTATATTATTTTGTATATTTTTTCCCTCTCGGAACCACGTTTAAAAGCTTTGTTTAGATGCCAAAATAAGCTTCTAGAAATATGAGCCATTAATATTAAGGTTGTCCGCATCGCACTTTTCGATTTCCCATAAGATTAACACTTGAAAAAAGTTATTTTTTCTCCTGATTTTTATAATATATGATGTACTGCAATGCACTTCATAGTTTTTGTTGAGAATTGAACGCTCTACAAAAAAAGGTCTGATGTCATTTTCTAATAAAACTACTCAGTCGAGAGTTATGATAACTTTTTAATGCTTTTCAGCTATTTTCGAGCGCAAATTATTCAAAAATATTTTTTCAATAAAATTACAGCAATCTTTGATAGAAAAAGATAATAAATAGTTCCTTTTTTTGGACTTTGAGAGCTTAAGAATAAACGTTCAATTCGTTTTGAAATAATTAAACTTATAGACCAAGGTCGATAATTTTTGAAACAAAAAAAACAGTAGGATAAAACCCATTAGAAAAGGAGGGAAATATGATATAATTGAAGAAAAAAATAAATTACGGGTGATCCGAGTTCGGGAGGAGGGAGGGGGTGAGTTTTTAAGGGTAAAAAATGGTTTATCTTGATTTCCGTCAAAACTACAAGTCCTAATATAGTCCCAAATACACTATAATTTATTTGATTTGAAATATTATTTTTTCACCCTATTTTGTCTTGATATCAAAAAAGCACCCTAATTTTCAATGAAAGTTTTCGCGTCAAAATATCAGCTTTTTTCAAAAAGTCGGTGGACTTTTTATTCGTTGAAATCTCTACTTTCTGATAGTCTGGAAAAAATGTACATCTCCATGGTAAATGTTCTCAGAAAATGCAAAAATGAAAAAAACTCAAATTCGAAGTTTTTTTTAATCACTTTGTACAATTTCATCGAAAAAATATGATTGCTGCAATTTTTTCGAGTTAAAAAGTTTAATTTCGAATCACATTCATGTCATAGAAAATCTCATAAAATGTGAATATACATGTAAAGTCTGTTTCTTATTGTCTGACAGCACGTGAAAAGGTCACAGATGCTAGTCAGGTAGTAAACCGTAAGCGTCACCGTTCATCTAAGGAATTTATTTACTATTTAATTTTATACCCGATCTGATATATAAAGGTAATATGAATCTAAATTCGGTTAGTTAAAACAACTTGATAATTTCCAAGAAACAGTACAATAGGGTCCTACTAGGGATTGTCCTAATGACTACTTATTTTGAAGTATATTTTGCAGGTATATACGGTGAAACTTGGTCTCGCCCAAATTTGTATAATTTGTTTTGCTCAGAGTCGCTTACGTTCCATAAGTTTTAACTGTGTTGTGAAAAATGTCTTCAAGTTTCACCCCAGTAAAGTGTAAGAGCGTGCTTAGCTTACAAACGAAAAAAATATGGCAGGACAAAAGTATTAAAACCAGTCGTCAAGCTTTCATAGAAGGTTTATTTACTGGACTGAAAACTCCTATCGGTAAAGGTCGCCGAATAATAATAACGCATATTGGATGCAATCAAGGGTTCGTTGAAGGTGGTTTACTGGAGTTTCAGTCAACATCAACCAAAGACTATCATGAAGAAATGACTGCAGATGTTTTTGAAGAGTATTTTACACAAATGGTCGAATTAATTCCAAATAATGCTGTAATCGTTATGGACAATGCCACTTATCATTCGCGATTAACAGAAAATCTTCTATCTACCTCTTGGAGAAAAGCTGATATTAGAAACTGGTTAATCGTAAAAGATATGCCATTTGAAGATGATATGTTGAAAAAGGATCTTTTAAAGGTTTAAAGCTACAATTCCAAAAGTTTTTTATTGATGAAATAGCCAAGAATCGTGGGATAACAGTGCTTCGTTTCCCGCATACCATTGTGAATTAAATGCGATAGAGTAAATATGGGCCCAAATGAAAGGTTATGTAGCTAGACATAATAAAACATTTGAAATGAAAGATGTTCGTGAACTAATGAAATACTCTTTGACAACAGTAACTGAACAGAACTGGAGAGATGCTGTGAATCATATAATTAAAGAGGAAAAGAAAATGTGGGTTTTAGATAACCTCATAGAACAAACTACAGAACCGATAGTGATCTCTCTCGACGAGATTCTTGTATGGCCAGCGAAGAGGATGATACTATAGATTGAATTTTATATTTCCTATAAATGGTATGTTTACTTTACTTGACATACATTAATTCATTGTCGATAAATTTGAATTATGAAAATTAAACTATATTTTCTTTAATTAATTTAATAAAAATGAAAATGTAACTTGTTAATAGGCCTGAACGAATGAATTTTATTTCAACTGTAATGTCGACCGAATCTAATTAAATAAGCAGAATAAACTAATATCGCAATCTTTGCCACTGCCGCAATATTTATCGTATATCTGGCATTGTTCAGTTTTTTTACCATATTTTATTTTGAGCTGAAACAGGGATGTATAGATAACCAATACAGACACCTACTTGTTTTGCATTAGAATTTTAGTATATACTTGTAAAATTCTTAGGATCACTCTGTGAAAGATAAATTTCTATTTGAATATTTAATGAGGCGACTGTGCTGTCGGACATTAAGAAATAAACTATAAATCATACTATTGAATTTAGATAGTTCATTTTGATTACATTATAAAAATTTTAAGAACGTTAATCTAAGTTAATTCTACAACTTTTTCAAAATATTGTAGAAGTCTTATTAAATATTAATTTCATTATAACTCATTTGTTTGTTAATAATTATAGTAGTGTATTTCGATTTGCAATTTTTTCGTCTATCAATGTAACATGGAATCTTACGTTTTTTGAGCAATTGAAGTGTAAATTTTGATAAATAGCTCAAAATTGTCAATAGTCATTAAAAAAACTTCGAATTTGAGTTTTTTTCAGTTGCATTCTCTAAGAACATTTACCATAGAGATGTATATTTTTTTCAGACTATCAGAAAGTAGAGGTTTCAACGAACAAAAAGCCCACCGACTTTTTGAAAAATGGAATTTCGTAAAAAAAATACTTTTTTTTGGAAAAGATGAAAATAAAAAACCAAAAACTTGGCTATTTGAGTTTTTCACATGAATTTTGAGGTTATGTGTGAAAATTGTGTATACAAAAGTTGTAGAGCTTTTTATTACTCACAACTTTGCCATTTAACTTTTTTCCATAGGACTTGTAGTTTTGACGGAAATCGAGATAAACCATTTTTTACCCTTGAAAACTCACCCCCTCCCACTTCCCGAACTCGGATCGCCCGTAATTTATTTTTCCGCAAATCGCTAGGAAATTTTGACATTCCT
>CAJUYI010001314.1:16597-27467 GCA_910591695.1 Galerucella pusilla
AATGTTAAGCTTTTCCTACCCGGTAAACAATGTACTATTTTTCTTCAGTTATATGATATTTCCCTCCTTTTCTAATGGGTTTTATCCTACTATTATTTTTTTTTCATTTTTTACTATTTTTGAAGGCTTCGCACTAGTCTATTATAAATGTAGGAGTATTGATAATGAATTTATGCTTGACCTTCAATAACTTTTGAATTGATTTATCGAAAAATGTCATCACACCTATTTTGTAGAGCATTCAATTCTCTACAAAAATCTGTGATGGGCATTGCAGAACCATTTACCATTTATTGGTAGTTATAAAAATCAGAAAAAAAAGTAGTTTGTACAACTTGTGCGCAAAGCGTCACTTTTCCCACGAGCGTAGAAACTTGTGGCACGAGCCGTAAGGCCGTAAGGAAGTGATTTGCGTACTAGTTTTACACAATATTTTTTCTACGACCACATTTATAAATGAAAGAAATACAGTAGGTAATTTATATATATAGTTTATTTACGATAAAAAGACGATGACGTTGCAAAACAAAATATTGTGATGTTGTCAAGCTGTAGTTTTTTTCTTCACTCAACAAAAACTAGAAAAGTCAATCTGACGTTAGATTGACAATTCGTAATAATAATGAATACAAATAGCGAATACTATTTCTCACGTCTCTTACAGCAGTAAGCTGGAGAAGCGGTCCCCCATTTCGGCATTCTCGTTCAAAATATCTTAACAAAGATGTTATCATTTCTTGATATTTACTGTTCAGCTGCTTCGGCATTTTTTTTAACTACACACTGCAGATTTGCCTAAATAATTAGTTAAAGAAACAATGAATTTAAAAGCACCAAAAAACTAAATATTAGACGATGATCGAATCTCAATAAACGTCAAAACAAACTGGGGAATTTTACCAGTTGATCTGACAACATCTCGAAGTTTGGCCAACCCATTAGCTGTAAATTGCCCTGGCTGTTGAGGATAAATTGTATTTACGGTTGGTAAATTAATATTTATTCTGATAAGCAGGAAAGTAACTAAAAATGACATCATCGTCTTTTTATCGTAAAATTGGTTGGATGTATAAATTGATTGTAAAATTTGAAGAATTTTGTATTGAAACCACAGGTAACAAATTTCTATAATTGTACAACTCAAAAGATAAATTATTTTGATCTTGGTTCATAGTTCCTAAGATAATTCATTCTTTTTTTTTAATTTCTTGGGAAATTAAACCACAATATTTTTAAATTCTTTATTTCAACGTTTCTGGAACGTGCACTTCACTGGATTCCATTTCTAGTAGACTATCATATCGTTGGAATGTCATAAAATGAAATATTTCATTTCACATTTTGCCAGAGATATGATCTACTATGAATGGACCTTAATAAAAATTTGATAACAAAATTTTGCAGTCTTAAACTTCAAAATATTTTTTGATTGTCTAGTAGTCAAATTTTTTCTGTTGTGTCAGTTAGGGATAAAAATTAATTTCTACTTATTTTTTCTTGACAACGGTAGCTGGAACGCTACCGAAACGTTGAAATAAAGAATTTAAAAATATTGTGGTTTAATTTCCCAAGAAATTAAAAAAAAAAGAATGAATAATATACCACAAGAAACATACAGAAGATTCCTAAGATAATGCTCGATAGGTTGATATTTTTATAATTATTAATAGATAATTAGATAAAATAATAAAATATATAGTTTACTTATTTTGGTTTAAATTTAAAAATTGTTCACCAATAAGAAATTCACTATGTACCCCAAGAGGGGTTTAGTCGCCGGAGCGGCTTTTTAGATCCAGATTTTTTGGGTGGGATCGGGCACCATTTCCAAGTTTTTAAATAAGTTTAATTATGTCCCTCCACTGTTTCCTGTCGGTTGTTTTCGCCTTCCAGTTTCGGATACCTAGACAGTTTATGTCATCTTCAAGCTCCTGTAGCCACGTTGATTTTGGCCTCCCTCTTTTTCTTTTGCCACTTGGCTTCCACTCAGTCATCGCATAAATTGTGCTGTTTGTGCCTGCTCTCCACACATGCTATTATTATTGTTCATTAGATGTTTGTTCACAGTCATTATTTTTGTTCTTGTTTCATTTATTTAAAGGCCCATTTTTTTACCTACTTCCAAAATTTCTTGAAACATTTTTTTAATAATTTCTCTGTTTTTTGCTACCAAGACTAAATCATCCGAATAAGCTATCAATCGTTCACCCCTTGTCCTTAGGTTTCCTTTGTCTACGTTTCTGACTACATATTCCATCGCCAGATTAAATAGAGTTGTTGACAGAGAATCTCCTTGTCTGACTCCTTTGTTATCTCAAATATCTCCGTTTCACCTTTTTGTGTTTTTACCGTAGCTGTTGATTGTTTCATAGTAATCCAGATTAATTTTCCCAGTTTTTTGTTTACCTCTATAGTTTGAAGTGCTCTCATTAGTTGTTGTCTATTTATTGAATCGAAGGCTTGTTCAAAATCAATAAATAGCATCTCTGTTGCGATTTGATGTTCGTGAGTTTTTTCCACTATTAGGTTGAATTGTCAAAAAAAGTTGACAGGTCGGTAGCTTTGTTTGACATTTCGGTGGGGAAAAGTGTCATAGTGTGTAGGTACTTTTCGCATTACTTTTCCAACGGTTATCAAAAGAACTAAGAAAAAAATTTGTACAGAAAAGTGTGTATTGCTTAGTGGTTAAAGGAAAATAAACTTTTTTCCTAGTGTTACTCTTATGGGACAATCTTTAGTATTACTGGCTTATATCTTCACAGGCCCATTTTGGTATCTAAATGAAAACGCCCTACTATACATAATAGATTATAATTTTTATTTTATTGTATGATTATTTCAGGTAAAAACTGCGAAATAGATATAAACGAATGCGAAAGCAATCCATGTCAATATAACGGTACTTGCATAGAACGATCTAACATAACTCTCTATTCTTCTGCAATATATAATAACATGAATAAGCCCGACATTTTTTCGCGGCCCTTCAACTATTCAGAAGCCGCCGGTTACGAATGCATATGCGTTCTTGGCGTAACAGGCCATAATTGTGAAACAAACATTAACGAATGTGAGAGTAATCCGTGCGTTTATGGTACTTGTACCGATAAAATTGGAGGTTATGTTTGCGAATGCGAAGAAGGATACGAAGGAACGCATTGCGAGCTCGATATAGACGAGTGCAAAATGTACAATCCATGTGTCAATGGTACTTGTATTGATAGAATCGCAAATTATTTTTGTCAATGTATTAACGGTTATGGAGGAAAAAACTGCTCTGTCGAACTCATAGGGTAAGTTGAATATCAACTGATAGATTTTTTTACTGTTTGAAATATTTTTTTATAAATCACTTATTGATGAACATTTCAATTTATCTCTTCTGTAAGTTCCTTGTGGCATTACTTATTATTTTTTCTCTTATTTTTTGGGAATCAAACCACAATAATGTTTTTTTTTTCGACGTTTCGGTAGCGTTCCAGCTACCGTTGTCAAGATTAACTAGTAATAAAAAAAAATTTTGGTCCCTATCTGACACAACGAAAAAAATATGACAACTAGACAATCAATAATATTTTGAAGTTTAAGACTACAAAACTTTGTTGTCAAATTTTATTAAGGTCCATTCATAGTAGATCACATTTCTGGTAAAATGTGAAATAAAATATTTCATTTTATGACATTCTAACGATATGATAGTCTACTAGAAATAGAATCCAGTGAAGTTCACGTTGCAGGAACGGTTTTTATTGGGATAGCGCTTTTTTCCGCTTATTTTGGAAATGTTAATAAAACGCGTTTGTTGTTACTTTTTTTTTGTGTATGATTATATTTGTTTTCAAAATATGTATAACTCAGTTTGGTGATTTTGTGTATCGATTAACAACTATTCCAATGATAAATAATAAGAAAACCTGGATAAAAACTTATGATGCTATCCTGATAACGCAGATAATTGATTATTGGAAATTTCTCTTTCTAACATTGGTAACCAAATTTAACTGCATTCGGCTGAAATACTAGCTACACATTTATCTGCATTTAGTTGTATTAAAGCACTTTCTTTGATTTTTCGTCTTTTATTATTGGGCTCTTTCAATATTATCTTTGAATCCCATTGAATTTTATGCCCCTCTTCCCAAGCATGTTTACAAATACCTGACTTAAAGAACTCCCTATCTTTGATATATTTTTTATGTTCACTTATTCGGACTTTCAATGGTCTAGATGTTTCACCTAAATTTGTCGCATTCACAAGATATCTGATATATGCAATTTTTTGAAGATTGTTCTTCATTTTTTGGTTCCGTTTTTGTTAGTATAGATCTCAACTTATTGTTAGATTTGAAGCTAGTTCGAATATTGAATTGATTACCAATTTTCTTAATTCTTACTAATAAATCCTTAACATACGGTATTGTCAAGTTTTTAAAAATTATGTGGGCTGAATTATTAACAATGAGCCCTTCTCTATATTCTTAATTTCTTTATTCACAAATTCTGCCGGGTAGTTATTGGCATCATCTTCTTTGAGATTTTTAATTGATTTTTGTTCTGCTTTTGCAGTATTGTTTTTCAAATGAATAGATTTTTCTAATATGACTTTACAACGTACTCTATATTCTTATCTTTCGTGTGGTTTGATTTCCAAAAAAATAAGAGAAAAAATTTCAATTTATCGTTTCAGATGTAAAGATAATCCGTGCCTGAACGATGGTCAGTGTCGCCCTTACGTAGTACACGAAAGCGAACATTTATTCAACTGTACTTGTCCGAACGGTTTTCACGGTCAAACGTGCGAACAAATAACGACAATGTCATTCCGTGACATATCGTCAGTAACTGTCAATACTGTCAGAGAAGAAGGTTACGACATACAGTTTAGATTCAAAACGACTTTAGGAGACGGTTTATTAGCACTAGGTAAAGGATTGACGTTTTACATATTGGAACTATCGAAAGGAAGATTGAATTTGCATTCGAGCTTGCTAAACAAATGGGAGGGAGTTTTTATCGGCTCGAATTTGAATGATAGTACGTGGCAAAAAGTTTTCGTCGCTATTAATTCGTCGCATTTCGTATTATCTTCTAACGAAGAACAAACTATATATCCTATAAGCTATAACGAAAATAATAACGTTACCAGTACTAGTTTTCCGGTTACGTATATCGGAGGTATTCCTAATAACCTTAGAAAATTGACTCATGGACAACCGTTTTTGGTAGGATGCACCGAAGATGTTTTAGTGAATGGACAGTGGGTTTTGCCGCAACTTAAAAATGCTTCTTGGTTAAATTTCCAGCATGTCGAAGAAAAATGTATAAGAGAACCTCAATGTGAGCCAAATCCTTGTGAATCTGGAGGACACTGTACTGATAGGTAATCTCTATTTTTTATTTAAAAAAACATCAATCTCAAGTCTATAATTTTCTATAGGTGGAGAGAATTTAGCTGTACTTGCGAACGACCCTATTTAGGTCACACATGTCAGTATAACTACACAGCAGCTACGTTTGGATATGAAAATATTACCGATTCATTAGTTACAGTAGATGTCGCTGATTCGGCACGAAGAGCAGTACGATCCATTGTCGATATCAGTATGTTTATAAGGACGAGACAGTCAAGAGGGCAGATATTTTATTTAGGTAACTATGTGAGAATTATTATTGTGTAAATTTCATCTTTTATTGTATATATCGGCAATATACTGGGAGTTATCGAATGACACTTACGTTTGCATGTAAATACCTCCCGTAAAATTGGAGAAAATGAAGGTCCGTAAAACTGGCAATGAAAAATCGGCGGAAATCGAGAAAAAAACGCCAAAATTTGTTGCTTAGTTGCTAATTAGTTGCCAAAGCCGGCGGGTGTAATTTAGGCTCTAACCATCCTTCTCTACCTGTCTGACCAAGAAGGGTAGATAATCCGACATGTATTTTGGGCGCTAAGAAGTGCAGGTAGGTCGAGTCATAAAATAACTCTTATCTTAATAATTCAACCACCAATTTTTGGAAAAACCCAATAGTTTTCTATTTCTTATTTTCTGATATTTTTATATATAATTACACTTCGATCAACCGGGTTTGGGCCTAGGTTTTCTTGTTTTTTTTTTTAATTTTCTATTTCTTATTTCCTGATATTTTTATACATAATTACACTTTGATCAACCGGGTTTGGGCCTAGGTTTTCTTGTTTTTTTTTAGTTTTCTATTTCTTATTTTCTGATATTTTTATACATAGTTACACTTTGATCAACCGGGTTTGGGCCTGGGTTTTCTATTTCTTATTTTCTGATATTTTTATACATAGTTACACTTTGATCAACCGTGTTTGGCCTTGGGTTTTCAGTCGGTTAGCGCCCAAAATACACATAGGATTGAAATGACCCTTCGGTCTTGGCGCCTAGTTTACATTTTGTAAAAAGTGCATTAATCTTTTAGCGCCCAAATTACATCCGCCCGCCAAAGCAACGATGTTTTTGCTCAAACCGATCGTGAAAAATCGGCAACAATTCTAGCTTTTCGTTGAGTTAGCGTGAAAAAAAAATCATTAAAAGTATAATACATTGGATAAATGCAAGTTAATTTGTTGCTTCAGAAAAAATTATAAAAAATTAATTTTTTTTAATTTTGGCAAAATTAATAATGGCCTCAAGAGCTAGCTTATCTTCCGATTTATAACGGTAAAATATTATTTAAAAAATTGTTGCTGCTCAGTTTTTCACTTTGCACGGTGTATAGATTCAGCAACAAAATAGAAACCGGAAGTTACAGTAATCTGAAAACCGGGTTATTCAAAAATTTGCTCATTTCAACAATTAATTAATTAATAAAATAAAAAAATCTATACAACATAAATATAAAACACGAACAACCAATAAACACCGTTCTAAAATAACAGCGCTCGACGGGCGAGTCCCGTATAATATGCCAAATTAAATGCAAGTGAGGACGTAGCGACGTACCGTACCATCCAAGTCACCAGCGGCATTTATTCTATAATATTTGGTTAAGCTAACGTGACCGGTTTTTGAGTAACCCGGTTTTCAGATTACTGTAACTTCCGGTTCCTATTTTGTTGCTGGCTCTTTACACCGTGCAAAGTAAAAAACTGAGCAGCTACAATTTTTTAAATAATATTTTATCGTCAGAAATCGGAAAATAAGCTAGCGAGGCCATTATTAATATTGCCAAAATTTAAAAAAATAGATTTTTCATAATTTTTTCTACAGCAACAAATTGACTTTGTAACCTAAAACTGCCCCAGGCTAGAGCACTCCACCTTAGGGAGTGGTATTCGGCACCAATTAAACTATTTTATACGCTATCACTGGGATGGGGTGTACAATTAATATTAAATTGGACGCCACCAGCTTTTTAATCGAACGAAGCAATTAAAACAAGAAACAAAAGGTGGTAAGCTGGAAACACCTTGTAAGAAATAAAATTTACGTTACAAAAAAAATAAATAAAATAAATGTACTTATTCCCGAACACGTTTATCCAATTCAATGATTATTGAATAATCAATACAGAGAATGAAATAATAATTATTTATTGAATTTGAAACTCTACATAAATTGAATATGTATTTCAAAAATCAAACGAAGAGAATACTAATTGTAATTAGCACGCCAAATCCAAATCTTACACACGCTATAGATAAGACGGAGGAACTTATCTGGCTGAGGATGTTTGCAGCTCTTAGCGCGATGGCGGCAGTGGCGGTGATATCTTCGGCAGGCTGTGGACGGGACAGGAAAACTTGAATAAAATTGCCGTAAACTTGCCTTGAACTTGCCGGCTGCAGAGCTGCGGAAAAAAGAGAAAACAGGGATAAGGAACTAGAAAAGAAACATTAGGAAGGAACGAATAAATAGAACAGATCAGGTAAAAAAGGAGCTTATGCTATAGCGCATACAAAAAACGAACACCACATGTCAAAATGTCAAAATACAACTTAACAGTGATCTGTTTTATTCTATTCGTTTTGATCTTCAAATACACAAAAAATGTAAATCAGCAAATAAGCAATAAATATAAATAAGCTGTAATCACTAAAAAATAACATAGGGAAAATACAATAATTAACTTACCAACCAGACAATAGAAAATTGTTCACCAAAAATTAAAAAGAAAATATAAATAACTGTGGCCTTCAATGTGGGAGTTAGAGGAAAGAAAGAGTCCACTCGAAAATTGAAATTTCGAACATCGACAGACAAAAATGAAAGGGGAATTTGATAAAAATTAATGTTTTATTTCGGAGTGGCTAATGCGACAAGGAAACGGCATGCTTAGAAATTTAGTAGAAATTTTGGAGGAAGTGACTAATGAGACAAAAAATTCACTAAATGAAAAAGTTTTTCAGACGAAAACGTAACAGCTGAACAGCATGTTACAACTTGCATTTATCCAATGTATTATACTTTTAATGATTTTTTCACGCTAACTCAACGAAAAGCTAGAATTGTTGCCGATTTTTCACGATCGGTTTGAGCAAAAAAATCGTTGTTTGGGCAACTAAAAAGCAACAAATTTTGGCGTTTTATTTTTCGATTTCCGCCGACTTTACATTTCTAGTTTTACGGACCTACAAAATGATATTAAGATTGAGGGGTTCAACCTATCCACTTTTCAAAATACACAATGTGAAAGTTTTAATACTAATGGTTAGAATATGTAACAATAACTAATTTGTGAAACAGCAATGCATCTAAAACATTGAAAGAAGATTGTTGAAATAAACTTTTAAATTTCAATCATTAAAAATTTTCTTCCCTCTTTCTTTTTTCTCTCGCTAAAATTTTAACTCTACGAATGTTTGTTATAATACAGGATCTGGCTTACTACCTAATCCTAATGACGAAACGTATATAGCTGCTCAGCTTGAAAGTGGGGAGTTATTGGTTAGAATTCAATTCGAAGGGAATCTAGAAAGCTACACAGTTGGTGGAGTGAAGTTAGACAATGGATGCAACCATCTAATTAAAGTAAGTGCGCAATATAGAAACACTTATTGAATAACCCTATCACTTGTGTATTTTTTCTATAGGTAATTCGTAATGTGACGTTGGTGCAAGTTAAACTGAACAACACAGAATATTTCCGGAAAACGATATCAGCCTCTGGTCCATTAGACGTTCGAGTTCTTTATTTGGGCGGACAACCCCAATCCAGATCGATAAGACAAACCAATGAAAATTTGTCTGTTACAAAAATTGACATATCTCCAACAGCACCGGCAGCTATAACATCCGCACTCAGCAGTGTACATTTTAAAGGAATTATACAAGACGTCCAGGTAAGTTTTTCCTTAACACTTTTGTCAATTTTACTTTCTTCATTACTTAGTTGATTTAATGATGTGGGGTGTTGTATCACTGTGGCCAAATTAGTTCTATTGTGTTTCCTTCTGTAGTTATAGTGTAGCATCTGTTGGGGTTTGAAGAAAGGAATTGTTCCTTCAGTTTGGCAAGTTTATCTGAAGCTACGGGGCATCGGTAAGAGGAGAGGAATCATGGATCATATCTGTCATAAACGTACAAATGGCGTACGCTACCTATTTTACCAAGTAAATTGAAAATACAAATTTAACTGAACAATACTAACGCCACTGGATAAATCAATATCAGTCAATTGACGGAGTGAGAGGGAAGAACACACGCACGCGCTTGCCAATAAGAAGTCAGCTTTCGATAAAAATCACCAATTATGTAATTCGGAGGGTGTGGTAATCATGTTTAGGGGTTTGCAAAATAATCGATGAATCGAAAAATAATCGATTAATCGAAAATAATCGAACAATCTAAGATGATCGATTAATGGAACAATCTAAAATAATCGATTGATCGGAAACACTCGATTAATCGAAGATAATCAATTAATCGAAGATTGATTCTTTTTCATTATTCTAGATAACGGTAGCTGGATGTGGTGAAAATAAAATATCGAGTAACATTTTAGTTTGATTCACAAATTGAAACTGTATGTTGTGGTATAATATATATTTAAATTTTTAGTTAAATGGGAATCTATTTTTCTATATCATTCCTGCTGCCATTATCAAGAAATTAGATCATTTTCTTGAGTACACTAATAGATTTACACATTTTAACATGCATATTTATCATTTTTTGAAACTTATTGATTTATATTAAAAGTAAGTTATTTTCGATTAATCGATTACCTTCGATTAACCGATTATTTTTGATTGATCGATTATTTTCAATTATTCGATTATTTTCTATTAATCGATTATTTTCGATTTATCAGTTAATCGATTATTTTTGATTAATCGATTAATTGGAAATAATCGACTATTTTATATAATCGATTATACTTTTTGATAATCGCCCAGCCCTAATCACGGTTTTCGTACAACGCTTCCAGAGCTTGAAGAAGCCCATAGCAAAATTGGAAAAGTGCTCATCTTTTAACATTAATAAATCGAAAAAATAATGTTAATAGAAAAAATCCAAGGAAACAAGCACATTAAAGAATTGACGTTCAACCATATTGTTAATATTGTTATGTTGTTATGTGACCCAAACAAATCTATTGGATATATGTGATGATTGTTAGACCAATGATCACATATGGAGCTATTGCCTGGTGGCCAAAAGCTTTACAGCGAACGGCCCAAGCAAAGCTCTCTGGTTTACAGAGACAGGCTTGTCTGGCAATCACTGGTGCTATCAGCTCCACACCGTCAGCAGCCATGGAAATCATTCTGGACCTACCTCCTCTCCATATATTTTTGGAAAGAGAGGCTAGATGGACAGCATACAGAATTGTACATATTTCTAAATGCACAAATTAGGCTTATGCAGAACGAAGCAGAATACTAGCGGACAGTGAAAGTCAC
>CAJUYI010001314.1:40189-58071 GCA_910591695.1 Galerucella pusilla
CAATATTAGATTAGGAAGTACATTCTTCAACCATTATGTAATTAGTAGATGGTTTGGATTCTTGAGAATAATTATTATCGCTATCTGTGACCTATAGGATTTACCTATTGAGAAAATTTATTCAGATTAAATTTAACTCATCAAATCGCATCTCGAAGTTCTCCCACCGTTCACGTCTCGATCTGTCAAAATTCCCCAAATTGAATAATCAACCGGGTTTAATTCTGGGCTGTTAGGTGGCCACATTTATGATATTTTTCTTCAAGTTTCAAAGTTACTAAACTGTTTTCATAAATGTGTTATATGTTAAAATGTTATTTAGTAAAAAAAAGGTATTTCGCGAATCCGGTAATTTCGGAAAATTTTCTTTTCACTGAAGTGTTCTGGATAGTTTATCTACCGAAAAAGCATATTCAATACAATTTTAGCTAAGACAGTTTTCATTTGCAACGAGCTCAAATGACTGTTATGTAATTTTTTTTATAAGTCCGACCCTTTACATCATTTTTGCTTCCAAATTTACAGTCATGTTGAGGACATGTTAGGTTATTAGCACTGCAAAAAGAAAATAAATCGCCTAAAAAACAACAAAAATATTCCAAATTAAAAAATGTACTCCTTTATTTCGGCCCACAGTGCCCACATATGTTAATTGAATTGTTGTTATAGGGATGTTTGGGAGAAATAAGAATCGGAGGCCTGCTTCTCCCATATTTCCATACACTAGAAATTTATCCCAATAAAACGAATCTCAAGAAATTATACGAGTTAAGTGTCGATTCAACAGTAGATCATGGCTGTATTTTGTGCTATTCAACGGATTGTTTAAATAAGGGCGTTTGTATGAATGGCACAGAAACATACAAATGCCATTGTCAGCCCGGATACACAGGTGGAGATTGTTCGATTGACATCAATGAATGCGAAAATAATCAATGCCAAAATAACGCGACGTGTGTCGACCTAATCAACGAATATAAATGTGAATGTTTGGCTGGATATACGGGAGAATATTGCGAAGTGGATATCGATGAGTGTCTTAGTAATCCTTGCAGACATGGAGGCACATGTAATGATTTAATTGGTACATTTAAATGCGACTGTCCCGAAGGATTTGTAGGTAAGTGTTATTATTAAACAATATTCTTTTTTTCTTATTCTTTTGGGAATCAAACCACAATAATGTTTTTTATTTCGACGTTTCGGAAGCGTTCCAGCTACCGTTGTCAAGATTAAGTTTAAGACTACAAAACTTTGTTGTCAAATTTTATTAAGGTCCATTCATAGTAGATCACACCTCTGGTAAAATGTGAAATAAAATATTTTATTTTCTGACATTCTAACGATATGATATTCTACTAGAAATGGAATCCAGTGAAGTGCACGTTCCAGGAACGGTTTTTATTGGGATAGCGCTTTTTTTAGCTTATTTTGGAAATGTTAATAAAACGCGTTTGTTGTTACTTTTTTGTGTATGATCATTTTTGTTTTCAAAACATGTATAACTCAGTTTGGTGATTTTGTGTATTGAAGTGTGTATCGATTAACAACTATTCCAATGATAAATCATAAGAAAACCTGGATAAAAACTTATGATGCTATCCTGATAACGCAGGTAATTGATTATTGGAAATTTCTCTTTCTAACATTGGTAACCAAATTTGACTACATTCAGCTGAAATACTAGCTATACATTTATCTGCATTTAGTTGTATCAAACCACTTTCTTTGATTTTTCGTCTTTTATTATTGGGCTCTTTCAATATTATTTTTGTCGAATCCCATTGAATTTTATGCCCCTTTTCCCAAGCATGTTTACAAATACCTGACTTAAAGAACTCCCTATCTTTGATATATTTTTTATGTTCACTTATTCGGACTTTCAATGGTCTAGATGTTTCACCTAAATAGAATTTGTCGCATTCACAAGATATCTGATAAATGCAATTTTTTGAAGATTGTTCTTCATTTTTTGGTTTCGTTTTTGTTAAGATAGATCTCAAAGTATTGTTAGATTTAAAGCTGGTTCGAATATTAAATTGATTACCAATTTTTTCTCAATTCTTTCTGACAAAGCCCTAACATACGGTATTGTCAAGTTTTTAAAAATTATGTTAGCTGAATTATTAATATTATTGTTATTCTTATGGGGTATTAACAATGAGCCTTTCTCTATATTCTTGATTTCTTTATTTACAAACGCTGCCGGGTAATTATTGGCATTTAAAACATTTTTCAGTAGAGTTTTCTCCTTTGTGTAATGATTATCATTAGAACAAATGATTCTGGCCCTATTGTATAAAGATTTTACTACCCCTTTTTCAACGCTTATAGCATGATTTAATTCAAATACCTATTAGTGTGTGTTGGCTTCCGATAAGCACTTGTTTCATACCCTGTTTTATTGATAGTAGATAAGAATATCCAAAAATGGTAAAAAATTGTTATTTTCAATTTCAAATTTTATAGATTTTTCTCCATCATTTATATTTATTAAAAAATCATTCAGAGATACTAAGTCATAAGGCCATATTGCAAAAATGTCGTTTACATATCTCCACCAGACAATTGGTTTTAATTTTTGATTATTCACTATTTTAGCTTCAAAATGTTCCATGTAAATATTTGATAGAATTGGTGAGAGGCAAGAGCCCATGGTAAGACAAAAATTCTGTTCATAAAATTATTGAACTGAAAATATGTTTTTGTTATACATAATTTTAATAATTCTATTATTGCTGCTACGATCAATTTGGTCCTTTCTGTAAGGGTAAGGAACATCAAAACTGACCAAATAATGGCTTTTGTTGAACTTTAAATCTGATAGTTTTTCTAAATAAATATTTTTGATGTATGAATCTGTCTGTCCTGCGAGGGGTTCAATGATTTTTAATATATAATTTGATAGTTTGCTGCATGGGGAATTAATAGTGCTACAAATTGGTCGTAATGGTATGTAGTATGTAGTCAAATTTGGTTACCAATGTTAGAAAGAGAAATTTCCAATAACCAATTACCTGCGTTATCAGGATAGCATCATAAGATTTTATCCAGGTTTTCTTATGATTTATCATTGGAATAGTTGTTAATCGATACACACTTCAATACACAAAATCATTAAACTGAGTTAGACATGTTTTGAAAGCAAAAATGATCATACACAAAAAAGTAACAACAAACGCGTTTTACTAACATTTCCAAAATAAGCTAAAAAAAGCGCTATCCCAATAAAAACCGTTCCTGGAACGTGCACTTCACTGGATTCCATTTCTAGTAGACTATCATATCGTTAGAATGTCATAAAATAAAATATTTTATTTCACATTTTACCAGAGGTGTGATCTACCATGAATGGACCTTAATAAAATTTGACAACAAAGTTTTGTAGTCTTAAACTTCAAAATATTATTGATTGTCTAGTTGTCATATTTTTTCGTTGTGTCAGATAGGGACCAAAAATTATTTTATTAATTTTATTACTAGTTAATCTTGACAACGGTAGCTGGAACGCTACCGAAACGTCGAAATAAAAAATAAAAAACATTATTGTGGTTTGATTCCCAAAAGAATAAGAAAAAAGAACAAGTAATGCCACAAGGAACTTACAGAAGATATTAAACAATATATTTGAATTACGCAAGTTCACATAATCTGTTAATTAGCGAACTGTTTTTCCAATTATTATTGAGTTGATTTAATAAAACTCGAAATCGAACACTATTTATTGATATGGAAAATAGTATCATACATCACATACACCAAACAAGGGTTATTTTAAAAATAAAAACTATTTAAAAGGGAAATTTCTCTTATCAAAAAACAAAAATAAATCAAACTAGAGAAGACAGTTTGAAATTTATAATGTAACTAATAAAAAAATAAACTAAAATTTGAATTAAACTTGACAAAATAAAAATGAACAAATCACCTGAAATATATTTGAACTTTAAACCGAACTTTAAACAGGAATCTTGATAACTTACTTCTTTCTAATTTATTAAAATAGTTTTCACATAATTTCAGAATCTTCAAAAGCTTAATAAAAGTTTCTTGGCTAATGATTAATCTAAAAAGAAAGAACCTAAAAAAATAAAAAAAATATTAGTTAGGTTGTAAAATCTGACATTAGTAAAAATAGAAAGAGTATTATGATCATAGTTAACTAAGAATGAACTTAGATTTGTCAACTCGAACGGAAGACAGGACCTTGGTAACAGAAATAAAAACAAATGTAAAATAATTTTCAAAATTTTGGAATTTAACGATAAAAACTAAAAAGAAGTATTTAAAGACATTAATAATAAACTTTCATATTGAAAAAAAAAACAAAATTAAACATTCAAGTCAAGTAATAAAAATTATTAAATGAATTTGATTGGTCAGCTGATATAAAAAAAGAGAATTACGTTATTATTGATTAGAAACGGGGAAGAAAGCGTCACTTAGCAAAAAGAGATACAGAATTGAAAAGAAAATTTCTTTTTCTGTTGTTAAAATAATTAAAATTGAAGTCAAAATAAAGTAAAAAGTGGAAATATATAGTGAAAAAGTGTTACTAACCTTTTATAACAAGTTCCTGTTAAAATTCTATGGTAAATATCCTTTTAAATTAATGAAACCTTCAAATAAACCAGAAATGAAAACTCTAAGAGGCCATTTATACTGAAAATTCTCCAAACTGACGACGGAATCAGAGCAAAGCAATCCCAATCAAGTACTGACAGGCCCAGAGCGGTCTGAAACATAAAAGGAAGTAATTATTAGAATTTCAAAACGTAGAAGACAAAAGGTATTTGATAAACTATAATTTGAATCATAAACTTACATGTGTGTGGTGGTAATAAAAATTTGATATTTATTTCTCATCATTGTGGTCGTAGAATCGTCCATTTTGATAGAAACAGATGTTTTCAACCAGTAGCATAAGAATAATTTGTATACTATCCCTTTTACATATTATCGTATGCAAAAGGAGTTGCATTACTTGTGTAAGAACAAGATGTTAATTTTCATTAGTATGAATGTTCAGGAGTCAAAGACCATTTAGGTATGAGTTATGAAAATTGTCTTTGCATATTTACTTTTCAAATCTGTATTAATACACCTAACAGTATAAGAATAAATTTATTAATATTTCACAGATTACAAAACTAATTTTTCTTTCATTTCGATAAGGTTGGCAAAACATAGCTCACTACCAAACAATTTCAAGGGCAAGGACACAGGACCGGCCTAAAAGTTTTCAAATACAATTAAAGTGAAAAAATAAATATTTTGTGTATAAACAAGGAATAAATTTTGTCACGTAGTACAAGAGGTTGTAAATTTTTACTAAAACAAATTTTTTGGTGAGAAAAATGAATTTTCGAACAATATTACTGAACAGTTTCTGTTTTCTGGCAACTTGTTTATAAAATAAAATCAATAACACGACCACATTTTTAATTTCAAATTGTCTTTTAGGTAAACAGTGTGAAGCTCCATTGCTGATTACGTGCGAGAACAAACCTTGTAAAGAAGGAGCTATCTGTAAGACGGGTGCAAATGAAATAACTGGCAATAACTTTACTTGCATTTGTACAGAAGGTAATGAAATTCATTTTTATCAAATTGTTTTATTCGAGTTTTAAAATAGGTACATTAGAATTTTGAAAAAAGAAGCTCAACATACAGCGTTTCCACGGATGGAGTATCCTATAGATGAAAAATTTTCAAATATTAATTTTGTGAAAATTGTTATTCTTGATATAGTATAACTAATGTTAATGTGATGACCTTGAATTGTATTACAAATTTTATGCAGGTTAATTTTATTCCATTATATTAATTTGAATCACATTTGAAAAGCATTATTTCACAATATTCGAATGTATCAAAAAATTTTATTCACGCCATTATTAGGGTGGCTTTTTCCTTCAAGGGGATTTAAAATATGGGTCATCACATTAACAAAATTCTAAAATCCATATCTAAGGTTTTTCGATGTGGAAAATTCCTCTTTTTATAGAAAATTCAATTCTGAATCGAATGGCGTAGACTAGAACCTTGCAGACCTTAAGGTTCCTTAGATATTAGCCAATATGTGAAGAAATGTCAAAAAGTTAGACTCCAGGTTTTCATAAAACTGGCCATAAAATGAGACGGGTTTGAAAAAAATGAATTTTATTTCATTTTATGGGGTTTCAGAACAAGCAAAACTTTTTATCAAGAATAACATTTTCCACTAAATTAATATTTAATTGAAGACGTCTTTAGGACGTACATTGTTACAAAACAAGGCGTCTTTGGGACATCCATTTTTGTACGTCTTTAAGACACACAGTTTTGGACGTGTTTATTGAAAAATTTTACTTTGCACTTCTAGACACAGTTCTCCTGACTTTTCTCCTTTTTCCATAACGTTCAACAACTTTCTGATCTGAGTCTATAGTTAGGTTAGTTCCAAATGCTGATTCATATCATTCTCATGCTAAAGGATGACATGAATAGGAAGTGTATGTCTGTGTCGCCCTCTACCTTTCAAGTGCTCAATACCACATTACCAACATATTTAAAACATCCCTACAAAGGAATTTTAAACTTGTCGTAAGAAGGACGTCTTAAAAACGTCCGTTTTACGTACGAGGACGTTTGGACCAAAGTAAGACATAAACTGGACGTCTTTAAGATGTAGTGTGCTATCTGGGATGTAATATAGTGGTGTTCATGCTGGTATTTTAGTGTGACCGGGAAAGTCAGTACATGGAGGACGGCGCGATATGTTGCCGCTTCTTTTTCAACTTGTTCAGCCCTTCCTAATGGATTTACTTCATTTTTCCTTAATTGGATATTTAAATTAATTCGTTCTATATTCCTTGTGGTTAATGGACACTGTACGAGACCATCTCTCATAAACACACAAATACATTCGTACATATTGTATTTATTTTCATATCCATGGTTAAACCGACGAATATAGACACTTATAGAAGAGCAGATCTTATGAGTGGCAGTCTAACAGAGCCTATACTACGTACTGTTATGCAGCCACCAAATGGCACAACCGATGCTGCCTAATAAACTCAAAATCCGAGTTGAGAGCTTGTTATATCACGTGCTCCGCACCTATTTTTTAACTACGCGCTTTCTCTTTTCACTCCCCCGACTACAGAACGTCCATCGGCGGATTACAGAATAAAAATATAAGATGTTTTACACTCGTTCGAATTTATCGCGTAAAGCACCGATGCCGCTGGTGACTTGGATGGTACAGTACGTTGCTACGTCTTTACTTGCATTTTAAACACTGAATATTTTGTAATACACACAACGGCATATTTAAAGGAACAAATACAAAATCTAATGATTTTCTCCATAGTGCACATATTTTTAGGATTTCACAATAAATCTTTGAAAACAAAGTAAGGTAAAGTAATTGGAAGAGGTATTACAAAATTTCTACCACGTGCTACCTTTTGAAGAAGAAAACAAGTGGAAGAAGTCAAACTCAAGCAAATAACTGGTTTTAAACAGAATAAGTTTATTGTACATTTTGAGCTTTTTTTCACTAAAAAACTAAATTTTTTAATAAAGGTATCCTGCAGCTGCTTCTCTTTTTACTGTTTTAACATTGTCAATCCAAAAAGGTCAAAATTTAAGATTTAGAGGCTCTATTAATCTGGTGGCTAATGAGTATATTTAATTGAATTTGTGATAAATATCTGCTAGATTATCAATAAGTATCACAAAATTACTAAGATGCTGGATAAACGCTGTGAATAATTGATTCATTTTAAAATTTCAAGTTAATTTTTTACTTACGTTTTCAAATTCATATCCCGAACATTTTTCGAAATAATTAACATTTAAAAATAAACCTTTGTGATAAAGAATCCTATTAATTTAAATATATATATTTCTCTAATTACCCCTGTATAGCTTAAAATAAAATAAGCTTTTCGAACTTATTTGGTATCTACCGGTCTCGTAATTGACAACAAAAGCGAGTCGTAAACATAATTTATGTCCGTTTGGGACAGCAACTAGAATCAAACCGCCCTGGAGTGAAACATCTTATATTTTTTATTCTGTAATCTTTGATAGGCGTTGGTTGAATTTAAAATTTCAGTGACAGCTTTTATAAATAATACTCCTATATAATAATAATTTTCCATATTTATTTAATGCCTATTTTCGAGTAACCGACAAACTAAATTTATTTTAGGTATGGAAGGTCCTCTTTGCGATACACCATTTTGTGTAAATAAACATTGCGATCAAGGTTTCTGTAACGATAGTTTGGCCGTACCTTTTTGCGATTGTCAAAGAGGCTTCGAAGGAAAGTTCTGCGAAATTAATATTAACGAATGTATATTACCGAATGGTGGTAGTCCTTGTCAAAATACTGGAATATGTATCGATGGAATCAACCGATATGTTTGTAATTGTGAAAATACAGGTGAGAATATTAAAATACATTTACAGATAATTAATTATTTCTGTTAGAAAGTATTATTGAGCCAATCATAAATGTATTTTTATTTTTACAGGTTATACAGGACTGTTATGTGAAATAGACATCAACGAATGTGAAAACGATCCGATGACGTGCGGTCGTGATGGAACTTGCGAAAATATGCCTGGATTTTATAGATGTATTTGTGATAGTATAAAAGGAAAATGCGGCCGTCAATGTAATCTAGACGATCCTTGCGATAATGTACATCCCTGCGAACACGGTACCTGTCATTCACAATGTACTGATAAACCTGATTACTTTTGTGAGTGTGAAGGAAATTATATTGGAAAAAATTGTACGGAATTGAAGGTAAAAATTATACTGTTTTCAAAAATAGTGTGTAAATTTTATTATTGTTAGCCTAAATATATTATAATCGATTAAATAATGATTTTAGGTAGCAGCTAGCCAAGCAGAAGGTGGTCTCAACATTTTATACATAATTATACCAATTCTTCTTGCCCTAGTACTAGCTTTAGTAACCGGTTTAGTCATATTAGTCAATGTGGCTCGCAGTAAACGAGCTACTAGAGGTACCTACAGTCCGAGTGCACAAGAGTTCTGTAATCCACGAGTGGAACTGGATCATGTATTGAAACCACCACCTGAAGAAAGGTTAATTTAGATAGTTGAATTATTTATAATATACGTTTGGCTATGTTAAATGATTATTTTGTGTAAAAAAATTAGAGAAAAAGTACTACTTTCCAATGGGCCTTTTCAGTAGATGCTTGAATCTCAAAACAAATATTTCATTTGAAAGTTTACTGATAATTTCACTGTGCAGCTTTGTTTCGAATATAAATGTCACAAAGCTAAATAAAAAGTTGAACAAATAATAGGGTAATTTGACCTTGGGGCAAGTGACGTCATAAGGTCTGGAGTTATGTTGGCAGTATTCGTCAAAATGGCTGGCCAATTGCTGCTACGGTCGAGGCCAAAACATCCAAGGAAGGAGCAAAAATGTTCCTCGTTTTGGTCAACTTCTTTTGAGCTTTTGCTTTTTCGAACCATAATTTTCGTCTGTTTTCATCTCGAGGAACGTAAATGAATATTTTGCTTGGGCAATTTAAATTGTTATTTTAACAAAAACAAATAATCCAAAATAAGAGAGAATATCAATTTCGAGGTTCCATGAGATGTCAAAAGCAAAAACCAGGTAATCAAACTTTACAAATCCTATGGAAATAACGGTCTGTCGTTTTCAAGGTCGTAGGCTTTTTGGCGTCACTAAGGAGGGAGGAGTGACGTCACGTTCAAACCGCGCGCTTGCTTTCCGCAACTTTGATAATTTTTTTAGGATAGAAATCAAGCTCCAAAAAAAATAAAAAATTAAGAGATAATTTTTAATGAAATACTTCTATTTAAACCAATAAAAAAAATTACTGAAAAGGCCCATTAAAAAAAAGATATGGCTCTAGATAATTTGAGCTTTTAGTATTTTCACAGGACTGATCATTTATCAAGCTTAATTATGTACATAATGGGCGCTTTTACTTAAATTGTATAATAAGTACTTAATTTTTTATCGTGAATTTTAGATCTGATTATTTTTTTATTAACGATTTTCTGTATCACTATCTTTTTTATTTTTAAAGTGAGCTCTGAACTGATATACAAGGTGTGTCAAATAATTCACATTATTTTCAAAAGGAGAAAGTGGTGCAATAGCGGGTACCTTGCAGTATTTCATAGCCTTCCTCTTCTTGTTTTCTGACAGGCTCCCAACCTTGCAATTGCTGTAGCGAAATGAATTTTTATCTTCAACTATTATAATCAATATTTGATTAGAAGTTCGTAAGTAATAACTTGTGGCACACCTTTTGTGTAATATTATTTTCTTCATTTGAAAATAACAACTTATCTAGTGTCGTAATACCTTTTGTAATAGGAGTTCAGTTTAAGGTCAGTGTGGCCAACAAAAAGTGTTTTTTTCTGACAAGAATGACAGTTGAGGTCTATCATTCAAAACATGAGATTTTTGCATGTTTTTTATCGTTGCGAACATCTATATTGATGTATTAAAATAATGTATACACCCCCGAAGCGTATATCTTGGAATTTAAAATGACTTTTTAGCTGAATACTCAACATATCGGTGGCCAATAATTCTAGGAACTTTTGGCAAGTCACCATTTCATTTCTCTTATTTCGTCACTAATTATGTCAAATGTCAGTTATATTCATTTTTGTTGATATTCGTTTAATTCAGTATGTCCATTTTCGATTAGATTTTTGTAGCATTTCTGGTTAGGTGTATTCTTCTAATTACTTTTTACACTGACATTTGACATAACTGGTGACAGATAACAGAAATGAAATGGTGACTTGCCAAAAGTTCCTAGAATTATTGGCCTTCGATATGTTGAGTATTCAGCTAAAAAGTAATTTTAAATTTCAGAATATACGCTTCGGGGGTGTATTCATTATTTTTTTATTGGTGAACCATTTTACCTATTTAAAGCACGGCTCAGCGTGTTTAAATCGAACTTTGAAAAACGCGCGTGTTTTAAAGTTACCGTGGCAACATCAACAACTCGAGAAACGAAGTCTAAATCATGTCTAAATGATAATTGATCTGACCGGAATAGATTGTAACGTCAAAACTTTTATTCGAACAATATTTAACAATGTCAAATTTATAAATTAAATGGAAAGTGCCGTTGGTATTGTTTGAAATATTAATATTTCGATTTTTCAAATCTTAGGAAATGGTATTTAAATTAATACTATTGACATTCACAGAACTCAATAAGATTGAACTTCCATCAAAATACAAATTAGTTTATGTTTTTCTCATTTCTATGACAACGCAAAAGGTATACATCATATACAACACGAATTCAACCATTTAACATTTAGTTCTTATTTCCATCTTTGATTTCCATTTCTTCGTGGATAACTGGTCTTTAAAACACTTGCTCTATTTCGAGCACTCAGGATTCGCCGTCGAAAAATCGCGCGTGTTTTAAAGACCTCAATATCCACTTATACTTTAATATAGTATTAATAAAGCAATATAGATGTTCGCAATGATAAAAAACAGGCAAAAATCTTATGTTTTGAATGGTAGACCTTAACTGTCATTCTTGTCAGAAAAAACCACTTTTTGTTGGCCACACTGACCTTAGACTGAACTCCTGCATTATAAAAGTATATTTTAAAAGCTTGGGTAATTGCGGTTGAAATAAGATCATTTTTTATGTATATTAAAAATTTAAGTTAGTAATAAAACAACGAATGAAAATGCACTTCAAACAAAATATGAACAAATATATAGGTTCATTTGAAACGATTTTTAAATGGATCTGTAGGTATTTATAGTTGATAATATTAATAATTGTTTTGATCTTTTTAGTTCCTAATGCAACTAAAATATTTCAATAGTTCATTTATAGGAAATTAATTCCAGTGCCTGACTTTTTAATTGCTGATGCAAATGATGTGTTAAAATACATTCCAATACATCATTATCTTGCCATCTATCACTTGAGGAAATTATGTAATTTTTGTTTTTTTATTGTTCTCAACATTTTGATGCATTGACTCAAAATATTTCCAAGAATTTTATATATATATATAGCTTTTAAACAGGCCTTTTAGGCCCATAGCTTTGTAATTCCTCTCCATACTTTTCTATCTTTGGCCTTTTCTCTCCATCGGTTCACATTCTTTTCTTTCAGGTCTTCTAGTACAACTTCCCTCCATCTTTTCCTTGGTTTGCCTCTTTTCTTCTTGCCTTCCGGTACTCTCCATGCTATTTGTTTCACTATTCTTCCTCCTTCCATCCTCTCTATGTGCCCTAATTACTGAAGTCTTCTTGATGTAATAGTTGCATCTATTTTGGGTTCACGATAAATGTTAGTCCTTCTCATATACACCCCTTCTACTTTTTTTTCTCCCAGAAATCTTTTTAACATTTTCCTTTCCCATCTAATAACACTTTCTGTTTTTTGTTTAAAACCCATGTCTCACAACTATACAATATCGTAGGCTTCAATATAGTACTGTACAATCTTAGTTTTGATTTCCTTGACAGATGCTTTGATCGGACTAGGTGATTTATTGCTCCTGCACTTTTGTTAGCTTTCATGATTCTATTTTCAATTTCCTTTTCTTCACTACAATCACTATTTAACAGGGTTCCTAGATATATAAACTCTTCCACATATTCAAATTTGATGATTGCTCTTTGGGTTTCTACTCTAAATTCATCATTTGTTGTCTGGTTTCAGAGTCTCATCAGCTTACTTTTCCTTTCGTTTATCGTCCCATTTTAGCAGCCGCTTCTATTAAAGTCTTTGTTATTTCATCCAAATCCTTCTTTGTTCTTGAAATTATGGTCATATCGTTCGCATAACAAACAACTTGATGGCTTTTATAGTAAATGTGTCCCTCTCTGCCTCTCTATTCAATCTGCTGTCTCTTATAATTTTTTTTTATAATGCTAGGTTGAATAGTAATGTTGACAAGGAGTCACCTTGCTTTGACAACGTCGCATCAAATTGATATAACGTAAATTAAAATTCACCAAGAATTTTATATCATTTTTATTTCACACCAAACGTAGACATCAGCAACTCCTTTTTCACGGTACTTAATGTTGGCATCAACATGTTTTTTTTGTATCTGGTTGTTCTGAAAAATCAAAAAAGGATCTAAAACAAAGATAATTAGCAGACTCTTTAGTCCTCTTTATACTTATTTCTCTCCACTAGGAGAATTGGGTTATTCAGATTACCTGCTATGCTTTTGAAACTTTATAATGGCTTCTTCTTTTCTCTAATCAGGAGACACATTCAATTCACTTACTTCCTTTTTGTACATTTTAATAATTTTATCAAATTCAAAACAGAAGTATACAAGATCAATCATATCTACAGAATCTACACCAATATGTTCAAACAATACTTGACGTTTGATACAGAGAGAATAAAGCTTTTAAAAACCAGAAAACATTCGCTTGTTGGAAAAGATGGCCATGGTGTTACTTATTAAAATCAAAGTTTGTAAATATTTTGATAGCATAGTTTCCAAATTAATCAATTATTATGGATATGTGTATCTGTAATAATAAAATAAAATGTGTTCTGGATTTAGCTATAGTATTTGAGCAATAATTGAGATAAACCGTCCATGATATAAAATTGTGATACATAATTGAAAATGTTTTACAATTCGCATATTATTTGATTAAGCTAAACCAAAGTATTAAATATGTACATATATTTTAATAATTATTGTATTGTATTGACTGTCATCAGTTTATTATATATATTAATTCACTTTAAGAAACATTCAAAGTTGAAGTACGTGAATTTAGATTTTCTAAATTATATGGTTTATTTACGATAAAAAGACGATGACGTTGCGAAACAAAATATTGTGATGATGCCAAGCTGTAGTTTTTTCCTTTACTTAACGAAAACTAGAAAAGTCAATCTGATGTTAGATTGACAGTTCTTCTTTTTCATTGTTCCGTGCCTCGTAGGGCGTAAGTCAAAAATATTTATTATAAAATAAAAGGCTTGTATGATAGGCTTGATTAATTTAATATAAATATTTATTCATGAAAAACTATGGATAATATACAGGAAACAGTAACCAATCATTCTATATTCGAATTAACATTCTATTATTTTAAATAGAAGAGGATTAAATGACGAACTGTAGGTCCTTATACCTTATTCGGTGCTGTATAGAACCATCTTCAAGATCACTGTAATGGTTTAGGAATCAATCACCTTCATGCAAATTGAAATATTGTTTCTTTATACAATATCTATTATATTTATTATGAAAAAATGAGATGTAAAAATAATATATAGACTTCGGTAGCTGGCCACGTGTAGGTGTGCTATTAGACTTTTTATATATAGCTGAGATAATCCACCAAAGTACATTGAAATAATGAAATTTAAAGTCAACATTTCTTTATCAACAACTGGAATGACCTGTTCAAAGTCTCTGCTCCTTCTGTTAATAGTTTGAAGATTGCATGACAATTATGTTGTCACTACCTGCCTGATTTTATATTGTATTTCAAAGTTTTACTTGTGTTAATAATGAAAACAATAACTTGGGAATATACATTTTATTTCAAATAGGTAAACTGGTTGGTTATTACGATACAATTATTTAATCTAAACATTTATGTTCCTCTGAAATAATTCCACAATAATTTCAGAACTACTTACTTTCCTTTTTTGTGAGTGGACCACTCAAAACAGTCCACCCTGTTATTTGGCAATCTTCATTGAATTAAAAAAAAACAGGCCGTTTTTTGTTTTAATTTGTGTATTATGAAATAACTGTACCCAATTAATTTAATAGATATTAGTGATTTTGAAAAGGTGGAATTAAAGCAAATTGGATAAAGATTATACAAAAAATAAAACACAAGATTTCCACTACTCCACCACAAAAAAATCATCACTATCTCTATCATCACTGTCAAAATTAATAATAAGTGGAGGCACATCCTGTCTATCGAATACTACTTCTCTATCCCACCAATCTTGTATAATATTTTTTTGTGTGCTCTAGGCATAGATAATATAACACTCAGCTCTAGGTACTGTCTTTGACCAAATATCAGGAGTCACTTTTTCTTAAGACTTTTTCCATGCACCTTATGCTTGTTCTGTTGAAGAACCATCAGTTCCCACACGATCTCTATAACATTTTTTAACTATGCCCCAAATATGTTCAATTGGGTTGAACATACAGTGGTAATTAAGGGAAGTCTAAGCACTTTGTGGCCATATTTTTCAGATAAATATGTCTACTTCATATTACTGTTGGTGGGTTATTCCTACAAAAATGTATAGGTATATTTAAACAAAATAAGTTATCTCATTATAACCATAATATATTGAATACTGTTAATATCAAGTTACAGTTTAACTAAATTCATTAATTGGGTTTTGAAGAAAGTATTTACAAAAAGGAATATCATTTTGTATCAACCAGTTCTGTATATCAGCCTTTTTGGTAGCTGTTGGTACTTTATTGATCACTGTACTGTGATAACTTGCATTATCCATTACAATTGTGGCAGGTTCTTCCAAGTTCATTAAAAGTTTTCAAGGTTATGTGTTCTTCTGGAAAAATATTGTGTTAGTTAATTTTAAATAAAATAAAATGAATTCAATATACTTACTGTTTCCATACATTTGGTATATAACATTTCAGAAAGCATTTCGATCAAAGTTATCAATTTCAACAGTAGGTTTTATGCATTGTCTCTTTTTAGGTGAGCTTTTAGGCTGTTCATCTCTAATATTCTTGGCGGCAATACGGTTAAAAGTCGTAACGCTAAGTTGTAAAGCTTCTGCAACTCTCTGTAATATAATTACTTCAATTTATGGAAGAATGATATATCAAGTTTAATTAACCTAACCTAACATTAAAAACATTTAACCATTTACATTTAAATATGTGAGAATAATATTGATAATAATGAATAGAAATAGCGAATACTATTACTTACGTCTCTTACAGCAGTAAGCGAGCCCCCATTTCGGCATTCTCGTTCAAAATAGCTCAACAAAGATGTTACCATCTCTTGACATTTACTGTTCAGCTGCTTCGGCATTTTATATCTGCACACTGCAGATTTGCCAAAATAATTAGTAATGAAAATAACTGTTTTTTTAATCTTAAAGAAGCAATGAATTTAAAAGCACCAAAAAAACTTGTAAACATTAGACGATGATCGAATGTCAATAAACGTCAAAACGTGCTGGGGAATATTACCAGTTGATCTGACAACGTCTTGAAGTTTTGCCAACCCGTTAGCTGTAAACTGCCCTGGCTGTTAAGGATAAGTTGTATTTACGGTTGGTAAATTAATCTTTATTCTGATAAGCAGGAAAGTAACTAAAAATTACGTCATCGTCTTTTTATCGGGGGTAATACCACAAGAGCTCAGATTTAGCCGGATATTTTTTGTGGTTGTTTTCGAATACTTGATTTTGCCTGAACAGATCGAGTTGAATTGCCAATGAAAGTAAGCATGAGAAAACCACCGGAAAAAATATCCTGCTAAATCTGAGCTCGCGTGGTATTTGGTAAGACAATCCCATAAATAAAAAACTCAATTCAATTAAACTAAATTAAATTAAATTGATTCCATATGAAGGAATGAGTTTTCTTGGTATTTTCTGGAGTTGATTTTTCAATCTCCCTTACTATTTCTGCCTTGCAAATATTTCCAAATCTCGACATACTTTTTGGAATTGTTATATGCTGTTTAATTCATTCTGTTTTTGACATTTATAATTGTCAAATTGACGTGCATTGCTTGGTAAACAGACAGTACCTAAATGCTAGGGTTGCTACGGTAACGTAATTTATCCGATATTTTTATCCACTTGCAAACTCTCTTCCTTCCTATTTAGCCGACAGCAAACTACGATTTTTGTATTCACAAATGGGAATTATTATACATGAATGGGATTGTCGTAAATAAACCATATATTTGTATTATATTATTGTTTATTTTAAATAATTGTTACTTTGATTTCTTCTCCGTATTCCTTTATAGGCGTCAGATTTAATATCCACGATTTTTCCAAACAATTTTCAAATATAGCTACCAATTTTAGATGTTCGAAAGTTTTTATTTTATTTCATTAATCTGGTTAATCCACTGTTTCCTTACATATATCTATCCGCCTTTTTCTAGATTTTCTCTAATCTTATTTTTGCATCTTTAATATTATCCCATTCCATTTTTCTTGCTGTTTACCTAGACTTACTTGGTACCTACATTAAATTCTTTATTTGGACATTCCATATTTCGAAAATATAAGTGCAAAAGCTTTTTCCACAAAATTTAGTTTATATTTTTATTTTCAGACATTATTTCTCAATTCTGTGAAATGTTTCTTAAAGTAACAATTGTATATAACGTATTTTTTTCATCTCAATTAATACCTGTATGATGTTATAAACCTATCTCTTAAATTTGTTTATTGTTGTTTTATTTTTACCTTTGCTTTCATTACACGAGTACCGCACAAACGGTTATTAATTTCTTACATATACGTATTCAGACAGGATGCTGCAATTCTTATGACCACACACCACACTTTTTTGACTGACTTCAATTTTATTCGTTATAATCGTTATCAACGATAAAAAAATTACGGACAATGAGGTTTTAAATGACGATCCTTCTTCTAAATTACAATGACCTATCTTATAGGATATCCAGCCAACCTTAAAATGACGATCCTATACAATAGTCTGGGATCGAGTGGGTTCTAAAGGTGGATTCATGCAAGAAAAATTAAAGCCAAGATTAATTTAAAACTGAAACTAAGAAGATAAAACCATGTTATTTTTCAATTTAAATCTCAAATTCTTACATTTCTTGCAC
>CAJUYI010001315.1:7967-25809 GCA_910591695.1 Galerucella pusilla
TTTCGGCATCTAGGGGGTCGAATTAGTGGATTTTCATATATAAATGTGTTGGAAAAGACTGAGTTCCAATTTTGAAAATTTGAAGATTTAAAAAATGAGTTGGCTAACACGCTCCAAGTCAAAAAATTGTAGAGTCCATAATAAAAAGAATTTTTTGCTGAAACTTTAGATTTACCTTCTTATATAATGTACGAATATATAAAAAAATCAGCGAAGACATATCTATGATATTTTGTATACAGGGATAATCGAAAGTGGAGAGTGAAGATTTTAGAAAAATAAAAATTTTAATTAGACTTTAGAAAATTATTATACTCATTCTCGTAATCTAGGAGGTCGAATTTGTGTTTTCAAATATGAAAGTGTTAGAAAAGACCAATTTTGAAAATTTGAAGATTTAAAAAGTGAGTTGGCTGACTCGCTCCAAGTCAAAAAATCGTAGAGGCCATAATAATGGGTACTTTCAGCTGAAATTTGAAACGCACAGTCTCAGATAATCAACGAATATGGAAAAAATCAGGGAATATGTATCCATTCTATTTTGTATACAGGGGTACCCGAAAGTGGAGAGATGTAAATAATGTATTGAAGACAGAAAATCGATATAATCATTATTGAAATGTATGGGGTTGAATTAGTGGATTTCCATTTAAAAAAAACTAGGAATTCTAAAAATTCTAATTATGAATCTAAAATCTAACCAAATAATTGTTTTTCCTATGTGCTTTTGCAAACTGTCTTTTGGTGGACATGTTGTGTAGTTATTATTTCAAATCAACACTTTTACCACGCATTATAACTTTGAATTGATTTTCCTAACCTATAAAGTTGTATTTTTTTTATGTAATGTTAACTATGATATTAATTCTGTGAGGTACTTCATGGAACGGAACATTCTGTGGAATTAGTTTTAACAATAAGGTTATAAAATTCTTAATAAATAAGTAGAATTGAACAAAAGGTGATTTTCAATATTATATAAAATTTTATGTGTTTTGTACGTGCTCAGTTTAAATTATATAACAAATTTTAAATTTATTGATTTTATTATAGAAAAAATAAAGTTTTAGAAAAAGGTTATTTGTATCTGTATCTGTAGAGTAGGGAGGGTGAGTGTAGGCTCACAGCACTTAGGCCACATGTGACCCATTGTACATCCTCCCGAGGAGTTGTCCTCCTAGGACGTCCTAGGTCATCGTCCTCCTGTCTTTCACAGTAAGGTGGACAGGTCACTAGGAGACATCTCCTTTATATCGGCAGGTGTAGGCCAAGACTCACCAAACACACATCACACATCCTGCATAGAGGTGTGTCCACTAGCCCCATAGTATGGAGGTGTTTCCTTAGTTGACAGTGGTCAGTCAGAAATCCTACTGTTAAACGTATGTTTTTCCTTGTCATCGCCAAATATTCCTTTGACGCTAGCTTCCCAGGGTGATCCTAGCAAGACGGCATCCTTTGATTCCATCCCATCTCTTAAGGCATTAAATATGGGGGTAACGTTTGGCTAGTTCCGCAATTGTCAAAGTCGTTATGCTGTAGGTGTCACTGGGTTCTAAAATTTCCAGTCCAGCCGCTTTCCTGACTTAAAGAATCGGCAATGCGATTACCTTTACTCCTGTCGTGCCCTTTAGCCCACCTCAGGATAATATTGTTATCTGCCGAGGCGTCAGCTAAATCTTGGTGGCACTCTAGTACTAGCCTCGATATATCACGTTGTATGTTCAAGGCTAATAGGGCTTGTCTAAGGTCAGTTTTATACATTTAGTTGCAAACTTTAATAAACAAGTTTGTATTAAAAATGAATAAAATATATATAGATAAGGAACCAAGGTAATATATTGCGATTTTACCGAAAATAAACTTTTATTATATAAATGGAAGACCCTCTGAATTTTTGCACATTTTAATACATTTATTACAAAAAATATGAAGTCAGATATTTACCTTCATAAATATCTACCTTTCATGTACTCACCATGTGTACCTTGTACATAAACATTTATGGACATAAATTATGGTTTTATAAAAAGTCTTAAAAATGAGATAAGATAAAAATCATGGTTTGAATACATTCTAGGTAGAGTAAATTTCTGAGATGTTTGAGACTGTAATAAATTCAAGTAAAAACCTCTTGACATGAAATTTTTCATACAAAAACGAAAATTTTTTGATGAATTATGAAAAACTAAGTAACTGAAAAAACATTTATATAAATATATACAGGGTGTACCAATGTTACGACAAACTTCGGTATATGGGTTATTTTAAGAGATATCAAAAAATATTATTAACAAAAATAGTAGATGGGCTGGAGGTCCATACTTTGGAATTATATCGAACTATACAGAGTACTGCATAACTCCGTTACAAACCAAATATATGATTTTTCAAATGGGAACCCCTGTATATTTTACCGAATTCGGATTGGCTACATTTTTTTGAAGCTTTTGATATGAGGTTTTGCCACGTTAGTCCTTCGAAAGATATGGACACGTTTATGTGGAAATCGTAGGTAAATCAACGCTCTGTAGCTTGTTGTACATTGAAGAAAAAAAATGTATTCTGTCAAACAGAGTTTCGTAACATGATGCAATATCTCCGTATCCTATTAAATTTCAATTATATTGTTTCTTATATACAGGGTGAATGGAAACTCGAACCTATCATTTTCTTTCTTCTTTCAAATGAAACACCCTGTATTTTATAGCAAAAATAGAATCTCCGATTTTGTAACTTTTATTTTTGTCAAGCATTCCCTATACCCAAAGTTTATAAAAACAGAGTTATCTGGTAATATTTATTGTAAACTATTATTATTGACCTATTATGTGAAAGCAATAAACGTATGTAACAAAAAATCCTAATTATTGATAAATTTTAATAAATAATTCATTCTAAACAAAACCAGCTACTAAAAGTATAATTCTAACCATAATATTAAGCTGAAGGTTCAAAGTGTTCACCGTTAACATCAATGCAATGCTGTAAGAGGGGGCCCAACTGATTGGCCAGCTCGGTCACCCGATTTAGCAAAAGTATATTTATTTTTTTCGGGTGTTGTAAGGAATTAGTTTATAAAATCCCCGGCTATTAGATATGACATGAAAAGGATAATTAGTGCGGCATTTCGATATGCTAACGTTGATATGCTGAGTCAATCATTCAAACTATTCTGCAGCATTACATTGATGTTAACGGTGAACATTTTGAACCTTCAGCTTAAGATTATGGTTAGAATTATACTTTTGGTATACTCTATTTCTTAATGTCTGACAGCACAGTAGCCTCATTAAATATTCAAATAGAAATTTATCTTTTACAGAGGGATCCTAAGAATTTTACAAGTAAATACTAAAATTCTAATGCAAAACAAGTAAGTGTCTGTATTGGTTATCTATATAACTACTGACCTATTATGTGAAAGCATTAAACGTTGTATGTAACAAAAAATCCTAATTAATGATAAATAAGCAAAACTATAAATCGTATGGCTCTTATAGACTTTTCGCGATCTGTATGCTGTAAAACTGCAAATATTCCTTTTTTTCAGTGATCCACTCCGTATATATTCGTATTTTATTGTAACATATCAACTTCTCAACTGTAAAACAAAAAATCAATACCTTCTCACACCTCTGACTAACCCTGTATGAACTGTTTCCATAATTCAATAAACCACTTTACTAATATGGGAATGGTACCATTGGTACCTTCGTGTTTCCCACGATCGGCCAACAGGTATCCATACACACCGCAATCAAACCAAAGCAATCGTATTATTCCATGGGAATAATGAAGAGCATTGAACTGAGGATGTGGTAAAAACAAAAAGGATATGAAGGATTCAACTATAAAGTGAAATACTGTAGTAGGTACTGGGTATACAAGAATCACGAATTTGAACACTTTAAAATATTGTTAGTTAACATGGTTGTACATTGCCTTGTCCTCGGATATTTTCAAAAAGGGGAAAGGAAAATTCGGCATTCAAATCAAAATTGTATTTCCATATTTTTTCCAATTACGAATTTATTTATCCCACTTGAATTATAGTTATAGAGGGTATTTAAAATAAGAAAACTTTGTAAATTTATAAAATCATAATTATTTATTTCAAATATCTCCATATAATAATAAATTTTCAACAACATGAAGTTGCTATATAGGTAACTATATACAAAAGTTTTCTAGAACAAAAATGTACATTAAAAGTTGAGAATGCACAACCGCGTAAAATCATCAAATGACTTTTCGATCAGTTGTCTTGAATCAACGTTAAAAAAACCTCATTGAGAGGAAACTATTTTGTACACAATTATACACTAAAAAAATCACAGAATAAAAAACTCACGAAATAATTAAATTATAATGAAGAAAGAGCGTTTAACATATTCTTTTTTTTTGTTCCTATCCTTCCTAGAAAATTTTTACTTACGCCGCCAATGCATGAATATACAAAATAAATCTGTGACTGTGATCATTAGGCACATTTACACAAAAATAATAAACGCCATCGATTGTTATCGAAGGTCGCTTTAAAAATTGTTGTAAACCCGCCCATTTTTTTATGTACAAAACAATAAAAATAAAATCAACGTAACAAATTGCAACATAACAGGTACATTATTTTGCACTGGCGCACCCAGCTCAGCAAAATGGGATCATCTATTTCTAACTAATTACACATTATACAAAACCGTAATTTAATTTCAAAAGTAAACTAAAGTAGTCGAAAGATATTTGATAACATTTCAGGTTTTGCAAATAAACAACATCTAATCTATCCTGGGTACGCCACTGTCATCATTTGCAGCTAAACATTCTTCTTTCTCACAAATTGTCCACAAGCAATCACCCATTCTTCAAAGAAAATATATAAATTAGATGATATCAGTCGTTTCCCTAGATTTTCTTAATATCAAAGATGATCTTATTCTTTTTTTGTCTTTTGCTCCAGGGAATTGGAATGAGATGAACATGATCACGATGAAGATCACTCCAATAAGAATTAGCACGGTACTTGCCTCTCGGAAGGCGTCAAAGCTTCAGTACTCTGTAACAAAAAAAAATAGGAATAAATACCTATAATGAAAGCAGGAACATACATTTTCAAAAATAAAATGTGAGGTTAGGATGTACAGTAGTAAATAAGCAAATGTTTCTAATATTTCAACTAATTATCATACCCATAATATTACTGTTTCTACAACGCCACTGATCTATAATAGTAATTGTATTGTTTATAAGTGATTTATTTATTTTTCTGGCCAGATGTTTTGCAAGGTTTTTGTCTCTGGATTATTTTTTTAAATAAGTCACTGTTTTCAAGATTATTAAATACGTCTGCTGGTTTATACAGGGTGTTTCATTGGGAAAGGGCCTAGCTTTAACTGTAGATAGGGATTACTTTGGTGGGTTCAAAAACCTATTTTTAATGTTTCTTCTGCACTTTATAACCCTGTACATTATTTTGAAAAATGAAAAGGAAATAGTAGATTCCATTTTTTATACTCTTTTCAATTATAAAGAGCAATTTCAAAAAAATCTATATACAGGGTGTTGTTTTTAGGAAAGACGAGTTTTTGAAATTTTTTGTTAAGCCAGACCTGCATTAACTTTTTGGAGATGCTTTTGATGGAGTTTTTAGGTAATGGTTATTATGTGTACCAAATTTCAAAATAATCTACAGGGTAACTCGGAAGTTATGAGGTTCGAAAGAAATAGGATACATTTATAAAATACCCTGTATATCGGTTATAAAGTTTAGAAGACACATTAAATATAGGTTTTTAGAAGCACCAAAGTGATTCCCATCTACAGTTAAAGTTAGGCCCTTTCCCAACGAAACACCCTGTATGATAAAAGATAAAAAATTTGATAAAAATAAACTACTGGTTAAGACATTCTTCTTATGGTAGTTAGGTATATCACATATTTTCGAGACTATTAGCGCTATTAGTTAGGTTAGGTTCCAAGCTCACAAGTCACACCTATTCACGAAATAAATTCAGCTTCTTAGCAAAGCCAATTAGTTTATCTGATGAATCATATTTCAGGTCTGAGGGCAAGACCTTGCTAAATATCAGATACTAGATTAGGATCAAGCACAAAGTATATGCTATGCATCATTTTCCAGACAAACACGGCACGTCAAATCTTCCGATATGATGATTCAGGTTGTTAAAAGACCTGCCAGGCAACGTAGTATTTTGTATTGTGCCAGTAGTCAGGCTTTTATTAGTAGCAGAGTAGATCTAAAGTATGACACATTTGGAAACAATTAAAAATAGAAGCCGGCCTATGATATTTGAGGTGAAAATCTTCTCCAGAAATAACAAAGACATGTAGGTAAATCATACTAGTAAAGAAAAATCTGAGTAGGTAAACCGACAAAGATAAATGTATTAATTTTAGAGTAGCTCTTTTATAAACCCCGACTGCACATCTGTTTACGGATACAACAACAGAGATATTTCTTTGAGTAATCTCGAACTATGTATATATAAATAATAACGGTATTCATTGAAAATCGTATCGAGCTTTGCACGTGTTAGTCGCCCCCTCACACAACGTCTTTTAAAAAAAGTTTCTTAATTCTTAAATATACATTCAAAGCGAATGTATAATGTGATTAAATATATATATGGAGGCACCTTCTACGTACAGCTGTTTGCGATGTCGCCTATAGGGGCAGTTGTTCTATTCTTGTGTGATTTAATTAATTATAACCCCTAAACATGTGTGCTATGGAACCAGACAGAATGATGACCTTTTCAATTTAACCAGGGACAATTACTGTCTGATAGTTCAGTCGATGAATTTAAAATAATAATAATAAGATTGTTAGTTGAGCTGGGAACAAACAGGAAGAGTAATAATTGTATATAGTTTGCTAGTTATTAATATATTTCTAATTATAAATAATCTGATCTCATAAGTGTTTGCTTGAGCTGTTTTAATGACGTTAGAGAATATAAATTTCTTCGGTGACACAGTTGTTGTTTTTATTGATAATAAAAGTGTCTAAAAATTCGTTGACAAACATGAAAATGGCAGGTACTGGTGTGGAATCCATCAATATGTACAGATTTTAACCAAGGACTTTGGAGTATGAATAAAGTTCCGATGAAGATTTTTTTATTTTCGAAAAATGTAATTATCACGAAAATTACTAGTTTGTTCAGTTTCAAAAAAATCGTGGTTATACAATGCTGAAAAAAGAATACTTTTACAAAATTAGAAACCAAAAAGTCGGTTCCCCATAATTTTATCGGAAAATACTTCTTATAAAAACTTATTACTAACTACAAATTTTGTATGAAGTATTTTCGGCTAAGATTTCACGCTCAACCTAAAATCGCAAAATCTGATGTTTAATTTCTGTTTTTTCTTTCAATTTTAACTGAGTTTTCCTGCTGATCCTTGCCATTTAATAATCTTTTTCCAATCTATGAGAGAGAAATATTTGTGATATAGGTAGGTATTTGACAAAATATGTTTCAACGTACTGGCCTATCATACTCGTTTTAACACAAACAGTTGGCCAAGTGATAAGAAAGTCTCTTTAGGGAGAATTTCTCTTCAATACTGCCATTATTTCTCCAGATCAATGAAGCGAGTGTTCGAGAAGAAAAATATAAAAAGCCGAATACACACACGTGTTCATTTAGTACACATCTGCATTTAACGGTTGTCCTCAGATCCCAGGTGTCCTCTCCCGGATGCCAGGTCACCGATTTTTTTTTAAATGTGACGTATGCGTAATATGTATGTATCTATATTGTATTTTGGAAACAATGGACCCTGTTTTATGTAAAAATATAAAAGTAACACCTGCCTACAATCGCAACAATGGTGAAACCTTTTTGTGGGAAACTTTTACATGCAACTGGGACATCTGATAGCTGAATTTTTAATTAAAAATAAAAAGCGTGAAACAATTCATGACCCCGTTGTATAATTTAAAAAAAATTGTATTGCCGGGCAAAATCCAAGGTGTACTCACATGTAGTACTAAGCTGATTTTGCAACCTTGTTGAAAACGAGAATTATATATTATTATTAATGTTGAAAACAACTTTGTTAATACCGTTTTAAGGCCACGTAGTTGATGACGGAGACAAGGTCATGAAGGAGAATCACCCTATTTAAATCAAAAAACAGGATGTTCTTTTCATTATATATATTAAAATTTCCAATAGATCTGAGATTGAATTGAAAATTAGCAAATAGAGATATTTAAGAAAGCAAAATAATGAAGTATTCAAGTCATATTAATATTTATTATGTAACCACATAGAAATCAGAATCCTTCTCAGCTATTTTTAAAATATTTTCAAGAGTAAAGAGATAATTAATTATATTTTTTAACTATGTAAACAATATCTGTCCATGGAACAACATTAATCAATATATTTTCAATATATGCCTAACTTGCTCCTTCCCAGCTATTTTAAAAATATTTTCAAGAGTACAGATATTTTTTTGCAATTTTTGATGTATGTAAACCTCGATGTAAACAATATCTGTCCATGGAACATCATCAATAGTTGTTATAGTTTCAATATTCCTAACTTGAATTTGCTTATTTACGTTCTTTTGGTGAATATTGTTATGGTATACTTACAGAAATATTTTGGAGAACTGGTGCTTCGCAGGGTGTGAGGATGGTGTTGGGGCTTGGTCGTACTCCAAGAGGCTGCCTGGGACTAGCTGCTCCTTGAGATTTCTTCTGACTAAGAGCTGAAGCGGCGTCAAAAGCGTTAACAGCAGGATGCGTTTCCAAAGCACTTTGCAAATCACAAATATAGTCAATAACATACTGAATAACTTCCAATTTCGACAGTTTTTTATTTTTGGGCATAAACGGAACTAGATCCTTCAATTTGGAAAGGTACATTTGAATTTCTTCGTTTTCTATATCTTTCCGTTTGGCGATTTTCCCACTAATAGCGGAAATTCCGTTTTCGGTACACAGAGCACTGACTACAGCTTTCATATTCGATGACTGTTTTGGTCACTTGAACTAAATTTAATCACGAACTGTGAAATACACACTGAGCAAACTACGACACGAACCAAAGTTGAACGGAGTTTGAGGAATTCTTGACTAGGCGCTGCTGTTTTATAGACGCGGTGGGGATACGGGAACCAATTGAATAACCGGATTGGAAGTCGAGGGAGTGGTTAGCCAATGTTGATGCTCGGAGTTTGCAGGTAACGTGAAGGCGCCTAGTTTACCAGCAGCGCAATTCTTCCTGCCAATAAACGAGGCGCCGTCTTGTGCATTTCCTTCAAATATTGTAATGCATAATTAAAATTTTAACAGTTTAATAATTTCATTAATTTTTGTTCAAAAAAATGAACACAGAACTTAAATCTACCTTAAATGAGGATTGAAGACTAAGGAAGACATTGGTAGGTGCCTGCTGGTTTATTGAAAGCTTAAGCCTATGTTCGTTCTTTTTTTTGCTGATCTACATATGCCTATCAAAGGAAAAAGTTGGCAACGAAGACTGCTGCGCTGCGCTATTTATTTTGGACTTAGAAAACAAAAGATAAAATATAAGAAGAAATACTGAAAGCGCCAAACGAAACGTGATGGTATAGACTGTCCCAACTTCATTACTATTGGATTACGTTAAGCCTCTGCCGGGCCAGTGTCGTACCTATACCACAAAAACTATTCAGACAATGCCAAACCCCAACATAATTGGAGGAAAAACTAATGATACGCCTCTGTACAGAGCATTTATATGTTTTTCAAGAGCTGTAGTGGGAGGTAACATTGAAAATGAGGTTGTGCGCATGGGGGCGGGCCCGCCGTCACGTCTGGCGCTTGCAGTATTTAAAAGAAATGTGAATATTATTATCTGTAGGAATTTGGGAAGCTTATAGACGGAAACTTTGAAAAGAGACTGAAAAAGGAGTAAAATATGACTTACGACATTTGACAATCCCTAGAAAATGATGTGTGAAGGAAAGGAGGGCTCGGTAAGAATAAAATATGTGAAGTTATACGAGGAAAGTTTGATAGAAGGGGTTGGCAACAAACAAGATCTCATTGGTTATACTTTGGCAAGTTTATCTGAAGCCGTGAAAGGAATGAAGTCAAAAACACTCGATATTGCCACGTTTAACTATGAAAAGCTAAAGTGCTAAGTATGTAGTGATAATAATTGGAAGAGACATTTTGTTATTAACAATATGATTAAACGTTATACTCTATTTCTTAATGTCTGACAGCACAGTAGCCTCATTAAATATTCAAATAGAAATTTATCTTTTACAGAGTGATTCTAAGAATTTTTACAAGTAAATACTAAAATTCTAATGCAAAACAAGTAGGTGTCTGTATTGGTTATCTATACATCCCTGTTTCAGCTCAAAATACAATATGGTAATAAAACTGATAAACGATAAATATTGCGGCAGTGGCGGAGATTACGATATTAGTTTATTCTGCTTATTTAATTAGATTCGGACATTACAGTTGAAATAAAATTCATTCGTTCAGGCCTATTAACAAGTTACATTTTCATTTTCATTAAATAAATTAATTGAAGAAAATATAGTTTAATTTTCATAATTCAAATTTATTGACAATGAATTAATGTATTTCAAGTAAAGTAAACATACCATTTATAGGAAATATAAAATTCAATCTATAGTATCATCCTCTTCGCTGGCCATACAAGAATCATCCGAAGACTCGTCGAGAGAGATTACTATCTGTTCTATAGTTTGTTCTATGAGGTTATCTAAAACCCACATTTTCTCTTCCTCTTTAATTACATGATTCACAGCATCTCTCCAGTTCTCTTCAGTTATTGTTGTCAATGAGTACTTCATTAGTTCACGAACATCTTTCATTTTAAATGTTTTATTATGTCTAGCTACATAACCTTTCATTTGGGCTCATATTAACTCTATCGCATTTAATTCACAATGGTATGGTGGCAAACGAAGCACTGTTATCCCACGATTCTTGGCTATTTCATGAATAAAAAACTTTTTGAATTGTAGCTTGTGATTTGAAGCAACCTTTAAAAGTTCTTTTTTCAACATATCAGCTTCAAATGGTATATCTTTTACGGTTAACCAGTTTATAATATCAGCTTTTCTCCAAGAGGTAGATGGAAGATTTTCTGTTAATCGCGAATGATAAGTGGCATTGTCCATAACGATTACAGCATTATTTGGAATTAATTCGACCATTTGTGTGAAATACTCTTCAAAAACATCTGCAGTCATTTCTTCATGATAGTCTTTGGTTGATGTTGAATGAAACTCCAGTAAACCACCTTCAACGAACCCTTGATTGCATCCAATATGCGTTATTATTAGTCGGCGACCTTTACCGATAGGAGTTTTCAGTCCAGTAGATAAACCTTCTATGTAAGCTTGACGACTGGCTTTAAAACTTTTGTCCTGCCATATTTTTTTTACTGAATGTCCTTCATTGAGCCATGTCTCATCTAGATAATAGATTTGTCTTCCCTCCTGTCTGTATTTTCGGATATCTCGTAAATACTGTCGTCTCCAACATATTATTTGCTCGTTGTCGATTAGCACTGATTTGCGACTTTGCTTCTCCCAAGTAAAATTTAATTTGTGTAATATTTTCCACAAAGTTTTTCATTTATTTAATCAATTTAAGAATATTAAAAGATGAGCACTTTTCCAAATTTGTTATGGGCTTCTTCAAGCTCTGGCAGCGTTGTACGAAAACCATAATTACCACACCCTCCTAATTACATAATTGGTGATTTTTATCGAAAGTTGACTTCTTATTGGCAAGCGCGTGCGTGTGTTCTTCCCTCTCACTTCGTCAACTGACTAATATTGATTTATCCAGTGGCATTGGTATTGTCAGTGACCTTTGTATTTTCAGGTTTACTTGGTAAAATAGGTACCGTAAGCCATTTGTACGCTTATGACAGATATGCGCCATGTTTCCTCGCCTCTTACCGATGCCCCGTAGCTTCAGATAAACTATACCTCTGTTACATACATAGGACATAGCGCTCAGGAGCCCGTATCGAAATGTGGTTTCCTCCAGGTGGCGGCACTGTATCTGGAGATAGTAGAGATAAAAAAGAGTACTTTCAATGAGATAGGTAATCAGGGGCGCCGAAAAGGGAGCAACAAAAAACACTTGAAAAATGTTATAAATTATTTTGGGATTTTTGGAAACGTTAGCGATGTACTGAATACAAGTTACATTATCACTACACCAACACAGGCACTTTACAAAATCTGACACGCGTTTCGATAACCAAAATATCGTCTTCAAGGATTTAAGTTTGAAGGATAAAATATTAAATTTGAATTTTTAACATTATGAATTTTGCAGAGAATTGTTTTCAGTGTCTCACTCTGTATAATAAACCTTCCAATTTTTTCATCCGATTGCAATTCTCCGTAAAATGTAGGTAATTGTTCATCCTGTATTTAAGCAAATTCTATTGTCATCAATTACTGACTTTTAAACAGAATTGCGGAAGTTGAAGATAACCATTTATTCAATAGTCCATAATAATCGATTGTACTTAAATATAAAATGGTATTTCTTCTGTGAAACCGGTTTCTGACAGTTTCTCAAGCTCTCAAGTACCTGGTGTTATGATAATTTCAATATTTGTTGGTTAAACAATAAACAAAAATATAAAATTCGGTTATATTTAAGTGATATTTGTGTTCACTAAGAAATGGTATGCAGCAGGAGAGTCTAAAACTTCAAGCAGTGGCATAACAATGTTATGATGGGACTGGGATCCTGAGAATCTCGATATCTCTAAGAGTTTCTATGGGAAATGTGTACTTTTTGGTTTTTAACCTGTATCCGTAATAAAATTGAGACGAAAGTAAGAAGGCTTATCTGTAAATTCATTGGCATAGCCTGGAGGGGGAAGCATGTACGGAGTGTTATATTTATTAGACAACACCCATCAACAAAAATGTCACTTTACTTTATTTCTTATACGGGAATGTATAAAATATTTTGAGTACAGCCCTGTAATATCCGATAATCATCTGGTTGTTTATGGATTATTGCATTCCAATACACTACGTATTTCTTGAAACAAACTATATTGTTCGAAAATAAGATCAGAGTTACAATACTAGAAATTCTCATAAATACAGGTATAAACATAGTAATAAAACTTAAAAATTACTTCTTACTTTGTCCACCTGCTTCCTTAAACAGTTAATACTTTCAATATGCTTTTATTTACAATTTGTTTTGTCAAGGAATTAAAGCTCAGAAGGGGCGTATACATACCTACAAGCTTTTATACCAAACGCCTCCGGCATTTAACAAAGTATTATACAGGTATATAATCTACGGTTTCTACGACAGTATTTTGATTGCGGGGTTCGTACCAAACTTCAAATTAACATAAATGTATTAGTACCACTAAAATCGGCTTGTATATTAATTATTATTGTCAATTTAGAGGTTATTTATATTGTAACTATTTAAATTTGTTTTTCTTCCAGTTTCTTTAATAATTGAATCACTCTATATATATTTGGAGTATATTTTTTCAATCATTCAACCCCATTAGACCAGGGTCTTTAAGCACAAGAAACATTATTATAAAAAAATTACCAAAATTCTTCATCGAGTGGTAAAAATAAAAATTATTTATGGTTGGGTTATCAATATTTTCTTGTTCTTGTTGTTGTAAACATTTCATTTGCTTCATCATCTTTCAAAATTCATTTGTGGTTCTATTAATCACCCAATGTGGTAGATAAGATTATAGCGGCAATATATGGAAAAAAAATTTTAACATCTTTTCCCAATAAAGTCGTAAAATATTGTGACTTTAGACTGAGCGTAAAAAAGGCAGTGTATACTGAAAAAAATAGGTTGGAATGCCGTTTGTGAAATTCTAACTGGAAACTCAAACAAAACTGAGCTTTTAATCTAATATATGTTATTTACCAGCTGCAGGTTATCCCCTACTTTCTATTATCATGTAATTTGCATTCTAGTCCAATCAATGAAGTAAAAATAATTCTAGAAAGAAAGTTGTTGACTGGTCGATAAGAGTAGATGAAACGTGTACTTCAAGGGTCTGTTTTGATCTAAAATTACTCCTCCAAGTCAACACGTAGACCTTAACAACTTGATTGAAGTGCATAATGTGATAGAGTTGAATGGAACTAAAGGGCATGATGAATGCCTGCGTAAGTACTACTTCGCTACCCCATACAGGGCCATGATCCGGGATAGAGAGTCCTGGGAAAAAGAGAGGAATACACAGCCTAATGGGACCGTCTGGTACACAGATGGCTCATGCTCCGATGATAGAGCAGGGGCTGGAATTTACTCCAGGAACCCAAGAACACAAGTTTGTGTACCATTGGGTGATGGTGTATCTCCATATCAGGCCGAGATATATGCTATCTTGGAATGTGCGCAAATAAAACTAGTCAGAGGTTATGTGGATCGACGCATAACCATATACTCCGACAGTCAGGCAGCAATTAAAGCCCTGAGTGGGTATACCAGCAACTCAGGACTTGCTAACGAATGTCGAGAACGACTTGCTAATCTTGCAAGGTGGAACGTGGTGCGGCTAGAATGGATTCCAGCCCACTCTGGTTTTGAAGGCAACGCAAGGAGAGTGGCTGAGGAATCAGTACCTCGCTCATTGGAATGCTCTGCAGGGTCCTAGACAATCCAAACTTCTACTGAAAGGATGGACTGATGGACACGCCAGGGCAGCTACTGAACTACCAAGGAGTAGGCTAAGGAAGATAGTAGGAATCCTAACAGGGCACTGCTGTATGAGGAAACACCTCCACAACTTAGGAGTAAGAGGAAAATTCCCTATGTAGGGGTTGCGGCATTACTGACGAAACGTCAGTCCATGTTCTCTTAGAGTGTCCACACTGGGCTGTACTACGCAGGCGAATCTTCGGAGTCCCTGTTATGGCCCCTGGAGACACAAGCAGACATCCATTGAAAAAGGTTGTGGCCTTTATTGAAGGGCTCGGCTTTATGGATGTCTAGGTAGCAGGAATGGCAAAATGTGCCCGCCAGTGGCCTTAGTGCCGGAACCTTGGCTTGAGTTGTCCAGGACAAGGCTCGCCTGCACATTTAGTAGTAGTAGTAGTAAAGGGCATACAATGTATTTTAGGCTCTTACTACTCGTCATCCTTCTCCAAATACTTCATTCCAGAGTTTCATGTTTCGACGATATGGTTCCATTAGATGTGTGCCATATACTTCAGGTGGCACTTTGGCTTTTCCGAAGATTGTTTGTCTCCTCGACATTTTATGCAAGTGATCTTTTACCGGGAAATGACCTGTTAGATAACCTGTAATAAGTCTCAGCTTATTCCTACAGATATCGGCCCATTTTACACATGTGTCACATATGAAGGTTCTACTGTGTACCTGCTTTGAAGTGTTCCTCCACTGAAGTCTATGTTGGCTTTGTTCCCATTTGCCCTCGGACTACCTTCTTTGTGGTCCCAAGAACTGGTTCTGGTCCAACATATGCTGTTGCTGAACCTCTTCTTGCGAATTCATCAGCTTGTTCATTTCCAGAAATACCGTTATGTCCCGGCACCCACACTAAACTTACTATAATGTGGTCTGCTAGTTCAATTAGTTCTTTCTGGCATTCTTCTATAATCTTTATTTCCTCAAAAAAAATTTTTTACACTCTGGATGTTACCTTGCGGCTGTTTAAAGCTGCAAGGGCTGCCTGGCTGTCAGTTAGTATGTTTATCCTATGAGTGTCAGTCCTATGTTTGTTAATTCTGACACATTCTAAGATAGCATAAATCTCTGCCTGAAATACAGAGGTATGTTCTCCTAGTAAGAAGAAGCATATTGTGTTTCTCATTTCACTATACACACCTGCTCCTGTCCTTTCCCCAGTCTGTGACCCGTCTGCGTACCAGGTCTCTCCTCGGGGGAACTTCAGTTTGCTTGGGTCTTGCCAGTCCTTCTTTCTGTGGGGTATTTCTACCTTATATTTGGGACTGGGGAGAAGTTTAGTGGCCATATAGTCTGTTTTCATATCTAAAATAGCTCCACTTATGATGTCCTTAATGGATATGTGACCTGATCTAACTATTTTGTCGGTCAGGTTACTTTGCTGCCTAAAAAGTCCCATCCTTGCTTCCCCCATTAGTTTCATGTTCCTATTTTTGTTGTTTGTTCGCAGTTTCTGGACAGCCTGTATTGACGCTAAAATTTTTCGGAGAATAAAAATTTTTGGGGACAGTAGTATGGTATTTATTACGAGTGTCCTTTATTTGTTACAGTGTTCACGCTAATGAAAAACATGAATGAACGATCTATTTCGAAAACACTATAATTTTATCAAATAAAATATTATGTTTTTATCATTCGAGAAATCCCAAATAAGAATAAAAACAACCAATAATGGTGTTGATGAATGGAAAGTATTGAGAAAGATATTGTTGCAGCTGTTCGGTTAAGTCAAAAGGGTCAAACTGTCAGGTCGAGCAGGTCTTCAGTCGTTGATAGCCATGGCGCCGATTCGTAAACGGACCGTGGATGCGATAAATATGGATCTGCTGCTACTGTGGCTCTTATAATTAACCAATTACCATTCTATTTTACTGTTTGATGATGCTGGGATTGTTTGCAAATTTGATACAGAGACGGCTTCGCTCGATAAACTAGCTGGCAGAAGGTTCAATTTCTCACATATTGGAACATTAGTACTTTAGAGCAGTGTTTCTCAAACTATGGTTTTTTTTTTGGGTCGCGTATGAAGCTAACCACAACAAGAAATATATCACAATTTACAATCACACAAAGAGGCGTACTTCACTTGTGTGACGGACGAAATCTTTTTTACAGTACAGTAATTTAGTATTGTACGAACGCGCATCCGTTTACAGTGTTTACATTGTACAGTGTTTTGAAAATCTATATTTTTCTGTATTGAATGTAATATATACTGAAGCTTATGTAAGATAATTTTTGGTTAGAAATAAGGGCAGAATATCCAATATTAAGTGAAAATGCATTGAAATTATTGCTTCCTTTTGGAACGACTTATTTAGCGGAAAGTGGATTTTCTAATATGGTTGTAATAAAAACCAAATTGAGGAATCGGCTTGACATCAGCTCGGCAATGCGAATTTCATTGACAAGTTCCATTAACATTGATTTTGATAAATTGGTTGCTAAAAAACAGCAACGTCCATCTCACTAACAATAAGTTCAATAATACTACTACTATAAGCTTAAGTTCAATTTGTAATACATAGATTATCTTATATAAGTTTATTTAAGTTTCTTTTTCAATCTGTAGCATTTTGTAATAAATAAAATTTAGTTGTATTACAATATCTAAAGCTTTTAATTATTTGGGCCGCGAGCTATTCAAACATAAATATGTTGGGTCGCCAGTCTAAGAAGTTTGAGAAACGCTGCTTTAGAGGATCTGTAACAAATTGTCCCTAAGAAAAGGTACATATATGCTTTTCACCACCTGTTACTTGATTACTTTTACGTGTCACATGAATTTTTAGAACTTTAGTTCTTTATGTTAGGTTGGAGCGAGAAAAAAATCTGACCGAGCGAGAGTGGTCTTGACGCAAATGATCTGACCGTTACGTTACGTTGTTACGTTATGTGCCTCGACTCGGCAGGCGAGCTAGTCTCTCGGCGCAAAATGTTGATTGTCGGCATACATTGTATTATTAATTACAGTTAATAGAATACTTAATATGTAATTTGTGCCAATCAACTTAATGATGAGATTTTTATAATTATAAGTTAAGTAGTCTGTTTCTTATTGTCTGACAGCACGCGAAAAGGTCACAGATGCTAGTC